>JBBMOC010001245.1:0-13127 GCA_037975185.1 Centropyge bicolor | reverse complement strand
GGCACAACTTGCTAGTGTGTGTGTGAATGTATGTGTGTGTGTGTGTGTGCTCACATAGACAGAGGCGTCACCTGAAACACGCACACATTCTAATATTAACCCATCCCCACACTAACAATGTACATGTTGTCCTCTGTTGTCAATGGTACTTTGTAATATTTGACTGTACATTATCTCCTGTCTTTTCTTCATGTCAGTAACCATATATACCACATCCCTGCTGTTTTGTACTCATGTCTGTTATTGTACTCATATGCTTAAACTTGAGATTTGTTATCATAGTTGATTCGAAGAATACGTTTCCAAATGTGTGGGACACTGTGTCCAACAAACTGACATGTGCATATTCACAGTCTGTGTAATCATCTGTACAAAGCGTGACGTGTAATTTAGCAGAAATGTTTCTAGTTGCATGCAGCAAATCACAAAATCTAGTCAATAAAGTACTTTAGGAACAAGTAATGTATATGACTTTTTTTTTTTTTGGCTTCCAGTTCTCAAGCACTGACTTTATGGCCATAGGTGCCACTTCCAGGGAAATCATAAGCAGACTTGTAAGTGTAAGTTAAACCTATGTAAATTTCAGCAGTAACCTTTCCAGGTGTCCTGACAGTCCTGTTGAGACCATAGAGTGGCTTCATACAGTGATATACAGCAAATCATAATCTAGTGACCCGTTGTTCTTGACTCCATTGGCTCTGACAAATAGACAACAGCTTTTTCATTTGAGTCATCTGAATAAGCATGAGCAACAAAACCTCTGATTCTTCAATGAAAGGGCATCATTTACTCACATGTTTTAATGCACCTGTACAAGACAGTGTGGCTAAAAACACTAGTCAACTACAATTCCCAATGAGAACTGCAGTCACAAGCTTCAATCCAGCAGGTTGTAAACTCTGCTGCTCAGACTGCTAAAGGCCAACTGAACAACAAACTGACACAGAAACCAAGTTGACATATGTACAATCATTTGCCCTCGCATTATCCAGGCTCCGACTGTTCCTCTTCCCACATTGACACAAATCTTTATCAATCTTCCCCTTTCAGACAATATTACAATACTAGATGGAGAAACACTGACACAAATACCGAAAAAAAATTCTAAAAAGACCTGGTAAAATCTCATCATTTTTACTGCTATAATTCTTGAATGTTTCATAGCCTACTGCTATTTATGTGCTAATCTTGTTAATATCACTTAATTATTGCATCAGTCATCAGTCAAGGTGGTTAGTGGTGTTCAATCATTTGCCTCAGAGTATCTCCTCAGTGACTTTATGTCGCTGTTTGTAACGTGAAAGACAACAGTTACCACTCACCTTTATTGCTTTGGAAACATTGTGTAACATGTGAACAGTCTCTTCTGTTTAAGCAGAGCGTGTAGAGATGTCTTTGTATTTATTGCCCTGTATGTTGTCAATTAATGACCATAACATCTGTCTTTTACTTGTCATAAGACATATTGGCAAACAAATAGCCTACACATATATAAAGAATAATATATAAAGATATTGATAGGGTGATAGGTGCTTTTATACCCCTCTTTATTTCTGTCTTTTTGCCCAACTCTTCCTATTCAATGTTTCGGATGGATCAAGCTTTAACACCATATAAAGCGATGGACAGGCATCATTATATGCGTGACACTGCAACAAGCACAGTAAGCATGGAGGGGTTTTGAGCCGTGCAGCTGTTGGTCATGATTTACGTCACTGAGTCAATGCTGGAAAAGAGACAGACAATAAAGCAGCCTGACACACTGTCATCCACTTTACAGGCCAACACAGGTTGAACGAAGCTTCTGAGCACATTGTAGTAAAGTGTCAGATGAATACATACGAATCTCAAGATGTGTCACTTATGACAAGTCATTAGCATCAATGGTTATAGATTGGGAAGAGACGAAGGTTAAGATGCTGTCAATGATGCAGATGTTCAGATGCAGATGTTCAGCCACTGTTGTGTTGTCTTTTGTTTTTTGGGGCCTTTATGGACCAGCTGGGTGACTGATCCAGACTGGTGACTGACTGGTCACTGAATTGGACATCAAGGAGTTTAAAGCAGGTCCTCTCCATCTCTAACTCACAGACTGACCATGGAGGTTGTTATTCACATGCAGGTAATATTCTGGTTGCACTGTCTGTAGACTGAAGTCTCTCCCGATGATGAAAACAGCATCAGGGTGGACAGTTTCCTCAGCACTGATGACATCACGAGCAAACCAAGCGCTGCTGATCAAGTCAGCAGGTGGGGGGATGTAAACAGATAGAAGTGCTGGCTTTTCAACAGTAGCAGTTCCACATCTGACAAATAAAGCTTGTGTATGTTCTATATGCCTCAACATGGTGTGTTCACAAAAAACACACGTCTCCCTTTAACCTGACCAGAGGCAACAGTGCCATCTCCTCAGTGAAGAGCTGAGCCTGTTGCTGCACCACTGAGTGAGAATATTATGGCATAGCCGTCTGTAGTTTCACAATGTGTTGTTTGTTTGTGTGTTTCTTAATCCTCAGCTCATCAAGCTTGTTTTCCAGTGACCGCATGTTAGCCTTCTCAGCAGCAGTGGTCAGTTAGCATGAGCTGTAGGCCTGGCATGAAGCTTCCTCTGGTGCTGGAGGGCAATACATTAAACGGAACATTTATTGTAGTGCTGTTACACACAAGATATGTAAATCAAATCTCTGTGTCTGTTGCAGTTGTTTCAGTTGGTTCATCATCAGCTCGATGACCCAGATAGTAGAAGACTCTTGTTAATTTAACCTTGAGCTGTGGTGACTTGAGTTGATGTCTGAAAAGTGGCTTATGATACACCTGATGTTGTGCCTTTGTCGATATCATTTTACAGAGAAAAGCCACAGCACAGTTGTTGTTTCAGTGGTTTTTATTGCTAATGAGACACAGTTCAGGATAAAACACACTCTCCATCTGTCTTCCTCCTTCAGGCCCTCAGGCAACTGATATAGTTTTACTCTAAACAGCAACCTTTGACACCGGCATTTTCAGCCCATCCAGGATGTTTTTACCAAAACAATCTCAGTAACATAATCACCTCCGCTTCTAATGACTCGCCTTCACAAACAGAACATCTGACCACTGCCAGCTGCAGAGGAGTTTCCATCCTGACAGTTAGTAGGTTTTTCCCATACTTTATTGCTGCCACAGTGGAATGAAGGCTGAACATGTCAGCAATCATTAGCAACAACTGATAAAAGTCAAGGAATTGTTGTTAACAGTTTCCCTTGTAGCTGCTCCTATTTGACAGTTCTGAGTCATAAAACGACATCACAGTGCCAACGTCACTTTGTCCAGGTTTTATTTTAGTCATAGGTGCAGATACATGAGATTACAAAAAATCTGTTCAACAAAAGAGTATGTGTTTCATATTGAATCAAAAAATGTTCATAATAAGTTCAATGTCAAGTGTCTTGAGTCTGATTGTTCACCTGTGTTTCTGTTTGTGTGTCGAGACTTTCCTGCTGTTTCATCCACATGGCTGCATACAGACCCCCCCGGACCAGCAGCTCCTCATGTCTGAACAGACCAGGGCATAAGAAGAACAAAAAGAAATCATGTGAGAAAATGGGGTGAGACAGACAGACGGCAGGTCATGGTGAAAAAGTAAGTTTTACACATTGTTTATCGCCAGCACAAAACGTTCATACACTGTTGAACAAATCTGTAAATGTAAAATGCAATACCTGCTTAATATCTACAGTTATTGTGAGGAATGAAAATTGTTCTTTTGAAAAAAGCAAATTAAAGGGGAAAAAGGAGCAGGCAGGAGAGAAGGTGGGTCACTCATAATGTCTTGTGACACCAGAGCTGCTTTAAAAACAAAGTTGAGCTGTCTGAAATCATCCTGCAGACTTTGACCAACTTTACTATGAATTAATAAAACAACAAGTCTGTTACTGTCTGGACTGCTAGACAGAAAGAGAAAGATAGCGAGGCTCAGAAATAGAGGATGCAGAGAAACAGACAAAGATAGAGGGAGAAGGATTAAGAACAGGTTGAAGGAGAGGAAACATCCAGGTCATGGTCTTCAAGTGGAGGTTGAATCAGCGACAACTGGACCTGGTTGTGGCTTCTTCACTTCAGTTCAGAACTGACAAAGCTTCTTGGATGAGAAGTGAAACATCTCCCAGAATCCACAACCAAATCCAGTTCCCATTGTTTCAACCCTTACTTGAATAAAGACAAGCAGAAGTGCAGAGACAGAATAAAAGAAAAGGAGGGGCAATACAGAGAATTGTGGACAGAGAGAGTGAAGGTCAAGAGGTCAATCTGAGGAAAGAAAATGAAAAATCTCATCAAATCTTATCTAAAAATAATTCTCTTTAACTCTTCTATAACACTGTCATACTCACAATGGTCAGCTAAAAAAAAAAAAAGAATCAAAATTGATGCAACACAATCAGATATGTTGTCTTCTTTTTTTCCGTCTTTGTCTAAACTTGATGCCTACATTGCCCACAATGCAACTCAATCATCAACAGTTTAGTTGGAGATTGGGGTGTATTATGCAACCAATAGTGATTAAAGTAGCTTTGAGCCGCTAGACTTGAGTGGAGATGAGGAATGGGTTACAGAGGTCTGATAAACTTCTGTCTAACTCCACACATAACATAAACACTCCATAGTTTGAAACATGTGGTTTGTGACTAAGCAAACTATGAGCGATTGCTGGTGATTGGCTCATTGGTCTGAACACGAGGGCTCAATCGCTCCCTCCTTCACACGTATGACAGGAGGAGACAGAAACAAAGTTGAACCATCTGACACTCAGCTGACTGACTGGGCAAATGTGGACTGACCCATGATAACAAAGAAGATTTTAACCATCACAAAAAACACCTAATGAAGTTAGTTTTGGACGTATGTTGCCTTCACATGTGAAAAGTGTTTTGAGAATTAGCAGGCTTAGGGATAGCCTGAGGACGGGATGAGCTTCTCCCTGTCTCTGTCTCATGATACACTCCCACACTCTGTGGCACAAACTGTGTGTATCCTGACACCGGAGGTTAAATGGGCCTGTGTTGTGTTTACATCACAGTGTCAATCAAAAGATGAATGGTTTTTGGATGGTGCTCCTCACACATGCCTGCAGGGACAATTCAAGGCATATGTTTACCCTCCACTACAGCCCTGTGTGAGAGCAAGCCACGTCTCAGCTCTGCTCTTATCCACACCTTCGTATTTTCATGTACATGACCTTCAATACAGGATTAACTTTTAGCAGGTTTACCTTACAAAGTGAGCTACATCACTACATGTGCCTCTTGCTTGCTACTGCCTGTGTGTGTGTGTGTGTGTGTGTGTGTGTGTGTGTGGTGTGTGTGTGTGTGTGTGTCTGTGTGTGTGTGTGTGTGTGTGTGTGTGTGTGTGTGTGTGTGTAAGTGTGTGTGACCTCAGAGTGTGACAAAGGAAGTCATCATACCAAGCTCCTATATCAAAGGACTACGCATCGGCAGCTAAATGGCAGTGTGTGTGTGTGTGTGTGTCTGTGTGTGTGTGTGTGTGTGTGTGCATGTGTGTGTGTGTGTGTGTGTTTGTGTGTGGTGTCCATCAGCCTCAGGGGCTGAAAAGACACCAAAAGGTTTAAGGGTCACACACAAAAACACACTCTGAGGTTTTGATGTACAGATAACAAATTTGCACTTAAGACACACACAATCACTCAGGTGTGTCACACAAACACGCACACACACACAGGCACATGCAAATGCATCAGTGGCTGTTGTCAGAGGATGACATAAAAATGCCCTGATAACATCTCAGCACATTTGCTTCTCAAATTCTACTTTATTTGTGTGCGAGAAAAGTCAACCTTACCTTCCTCTCTCTGCGATCTGCCCACAGTGAACTACCAGGATCTGGTCTGCTCGGACGACGGTGGACAACCTGGAACGTCACACAAATATTATTCCTCCTTAATTTCCTCATATTATTGTGTGCTGCTTTGAATGGTTATCTACCAGGCATGAAATAAAAGACAAAGTATAATAACAATCATAGTTTTAAGACATTAAATACCAGTACATTTCTTTCAATGGCCCTTCATGATCTATATGCAGGCATCTATATACAATCGATACCATGCCCTAACTGAATTGATAAGATAAGATAAGATAACTTCTATTGACAGACAGACCGACAGAGAGACAGACAGAGTACTTTATTAATCCCTTTGGGAGGTTCCCTCCGGGAAATTGACATCTCCATCGTTTCTCCTATATTGCACTGTTTAGAATACAAAATATAAAGTAGAATATAAAGTAGAAAAAATAAAAAATCTAAGAATAGACACAATAAATTAGGCAGTAGAGATAACAGAAGTTTGAATGTGTATACCTGAGTGTGTACAAGGTACAATAGCAGCAGTGGTAATGCTAATACTATAGTGCATTATGGTAAATATAATCTAGTAATATGGTACTACAGTACTATAATAATAATACAATATAATATAATACAATATAGCATATAGTAGTAGTATAATATAATATAGCATATATATTGTATGACATACATGTACATGTATAATATGATGATATAGTAATGTAATGTTATATATACTACACTCAACTACATATAATTATAATAGTAGTAATATACTACTACTAATAATAATATTAATATTAATATGTGGCATAATAATAATATATTATACTGCCCTGTGCTATATAGCATCAATATCAACAACAGCAGTGACAGAAATAATAGTAGTAGTACAGTAATAGTAGCAATAATGATATTAATAACAGAATAGTAATATATAGTATACAAGTATATAACCTACATGTATAACAGTATGGAAGTGTAATATATGCTACACACACTCCTATATAATAATAATAATAATAATAATAATAATAATAATAATAATAATAATTGATCACCCTTAGGGGAAATTTACTTGTCACAGCAGCAGTAACAGACAGTAAACAGTAACTCAAAAATAAATACCAGTAAGTGGCTAATTAAGAAATAAAGCAGCAATAAAAAAAACAAGAAACAATAAGTGGCATAAGACAAAAAAGTGACAAGTGAGGTTGAGTATTTACACTATAATTGATACTATTGATACCAGAGTTTGCTTGTTAGTTTGATTAGATGATCAGAAACTGTCCAAGTCTCTAATGGATCTTACTTTCTTAAATTTTATAAAAAGAGAAAAATAACATTTTAGCAAGTTAGGAAATAAAGAAAGTGAATTTCAGTACATATTTATATATACTGTAACTGACAGAGCAATAAAGTGATGCCCCACCCAAAACAAGCAAGTTTAGTAAAGAGGAGCAGGGTTTCATTCCTTAAAGAATTTGGGTTCAGTATCACTCAAACCTGAGACATACCTAACATAAAGCCCAGGTGTGAATGTATGTATTGTTGCATATGAAAATGTGTCACTTTAAGCTTTTAATGCAACGCATGTATGAAGTCTGCGGCGAGAAATGTGAACAACGACAGGATGAAGTCATGTGACTGATTTTTGGTTCCATTTATTCTTTTGTAATAGTCATAATGCCCTAGTTCGCCCAGCCTCAGGCTTCATCGCTCCACAGGAGGACACTTTGTGCTATACATTTGTAGTGTGTTTCAGTGAACCACTCAGACTCTGGATAGGCTGTTTTATCAACATGTCGGCTTACAGATACAGACAGAGTGTCCCCTTAATCTTTGGCAGCAGCACAGTTCTGAAGTGATCACGAATCACTTACAGTCTAATTGTGATTTTTTTTTCCAATTTGTGTCATTCTTTTGTAGACTTGGCCATTTCTATTTTATTTGGAAATGAAACTGATAATGAGCACTGTATACAATTATCCCTCAGTTGCTTTTCTTGGACTCTTCTTTGCAATGTTATTGCTATTGTTATTATTAACAATAAATTTAACAAGTAAATTTCCCCTAAGGGGGATCAATAAAAGTTATCTTATCTTATCTTATCTTATCTTAATAGCAATAATGGCCATAGTGATGAAAAATCCAAGTTGTAATAAATCAGAAATTTTCTTTAAAAATGTGTGTGTGTGTGTGTGTGTGTGTGTGTGTGTGTGTGTGTGTGTGTGTGTGTGTGTGTGTTACAAAGCGTACAGGAGACAGAGATCAAAGACCAATCAACATCTCTTCTGCACTTTGGAAGGACAGAGAAAGGAAGGAAGACAGATAGTTACAGAGATAGTAATTCCAGTGGTGCCAGAGGTCGGGAAGAGGGGGATCACATGAGGAAATGGGAAAAGGGGGAGACATGTACTGTAGGAAGAGAGAGTGGGAGGGGGTCATAATGTGCGGCTGTATGTTAAATATGTTCAGCTGTCTTATAAAAGTCAAATACACAGTCATTCCTCAGTAATCACTAACAGAAACATACAAACACACTCAGTTCAGTTCTGTCATTTCTGTCACACATGTGCAACAAACTGACACAAAGACACACACACACACACACACAGCTGAGCATGTCGCTCTGAGTTGGAGAACTCTGTATGAACCTGTCTGTAAATTATTAAAGTTAATATTTATGACCAGTCTCTGATGAGAGTCTGATTAAAGCCACGCTGGCTGATCTAAATGGCTCTCAGCTCCGGGCTCAACCTTGAGATGTGACCCAATGAGGAATCAGAAAACGACTTCCAAGGTGTTGGAAGATGCCGAGATGAAGGTTGTCCATTTTGGATTTAAGAAATAACCTTTTTTCAATTTGAATCTGAAAAGAGGCCTTTGAAAAGGGAGGGTATGTCACCGCCATCCCCAGGGGAAAGTATACCCTTGTGCACAGCGTGGTCTGCAGAACAAAAAAAAAACAGGCTGTGCAAACCATAGAGCTCATGCCTCTCCAAACTGCTGAATGTCACTTTAAGCTTCAGCAGAGCCACCACTCTGCTTTAATGTCATCAAGGCTATCTTTGGAAGCCCACCTTCAATATTTGATAGAAAACCTCGGTCAAAGGTAGAATTATCTCTCCCCAGAGACTGCAGACGTCAGTGGGTTTTTTCTCCACTCATTCAGGCTTTACAGCGAGAAGACAACCCCCAGCGTGTTTACATGGAGGCTGGGTTATCAGGGTATAGATTTCATGTCCTGCTTTTAGGGTTAGGGCTGCAGTGAAGGATCATAGAAACTCTGACAACACTAATAATGATCTTTCTAGGCCTGACGTCAGTGTTTACATCACAAATTCATAATCAGAAGAATATCAGGTGATTAAAAAATAACAATACAGTTTGGTAAGATTTGAAATGAATATGAAAACCAAAAAAAACATGCTTTAGACCAGAGATACTCATTGCGCGGCTCGCGAGCCACATGCGGCTCCTCAAGCTTTAATTGGTCGCTCGCATGTTAGCTTATAACAATATGTTAACACAGCCAATAGATTTTTTCAAATGTGCTACATAAACATACAGTGAACACTCCACTACAAAAACGCCAACCTCTGCATTATACTTCTAGCTTTACCTTAATTATTAAGAGAAGTATTAGTTAAGGCTGGATTAATGGTGTTTCCTAAAGGGGGCACTGTCAAACCTGGCAACGCAGCCCGTGTACGGCACTGTTTTACGCCGTCACACTTGACCGCAGTGCAAGCTTGCAGCTAGGCTAGCTTAGCTCCGCTAGCCGACACAAAATGGATCGATTTTTAATAAGAAAGGGGCAAAAACCAGACGGACAGACACACAGTGTTGTAACGAATAGTGAGGAAAAACAGTCTGAGGAAGCAGCAAACGGAAGTCAACATGAGGATGGTGGAGAGAGGACGAGCAGGCAAACGTCAGGTGTTCCCAGTAAAAAACTAAAGATACGAAGCTGGAAAACAAAGGAGAGAAACAGACTGACCCATGCTGATCTTGAATGCCTCACTGTGTTTGCAACAAACTACAAATACAACATAAAGGAAGTCAAGGACAGACATGCCAGCTTCCGCTCATCGCAGTGTTAAGGTAAATATAGTGTTAATTGAAAATGTATTGGCTGTGTTGATTTTTTTTTTTGTGGGATGTCCAATTTAAAAATAGAAATGCACATTTGCAAAAGTGACTTGGTATGTTGTTGTAAAAGTGGCTCTTCCCTTGGTTTTGCTCTGCCAATGTGGCTCTTGTGAAACAAATAGTGAGGATCACTGCTTTAGACACATATAATGTGCAGACTAGACTCAGCTTCTGTGCCAGCACAGGATTACGAGCAACACAATCGAACACATGTGAACACAATGTTTTTGGTCTTTTTTTAAAATGATTTTAGTCCAACTTCAACAAATAAATACTAAGCCCAAGTTGATAAGCTGCTGTCATGGGTTAGGCAAAGGCCTTTTGTTACAACAGGCATTTTGAGCTGTCATAGCAGGAAAGACACAGGTGACACTAATAACATTAATGATGGCTAATTTGCATTTAAAATCAGCCAGTTCCAGGCCCCAGGTATTAAGAATGCTGGCTTGGCACTGACTGGGACAATTCAATGGAAAGTAGCCATTGTGTTACACCTGTGCTTTACCCTCCTGCCATAAGTCTGCCGTGTCCAGCTTTAACCCTATACTATACTAAAACACATACATATCCTCATATAACCATTGCAAAACAATAACATACGGTGAATCCATACTGTGCCTTGTGATATATGAAGGTCAAAGGTCAAATAGGGCTTTTTTCACAGAATGCTTTCATCCCAGCTGGACACAGGTGTGACTAATAAAATGGTGTTGTTCATGCTGGCTCACTGACACACTGTCATGCTCGCTGGGACATGTGAATCCAGCGCTAATGTTCAGTGTATTTCCCACTGGTATATGCTATAGCATGAGGTGAAGAAACCATATGACAACTCAGTGCAACATACTCAGATTAACCCATCATTTAAGTATTGCAGGTCATTGCACACTATTGCTTCCTGCACCTCAGTATACTGTCAATGATAAGGTGAGGTGTCCATGGGGAAAATTCCCTCCATCTAATACCTGAAGTTGATTAAAGAGAGATTTCAACCCACCCTTCAAAGTTAAATCATGATCTGTCTGTTTTGATTGACTCAATACAGAGTCCTGATCCCACCACCAGACTCCATCTGTCACTGCTATTGAAAGATTAAGAAGCTGATGGATCATCTTATTTAAAGGCTGCTGGTCAATACAAATTCTAAGAGAGAGAATTACACTGCAAAATGAGCAACATATAATTAATAAAATGAAACTGAAAAAACTGTTCATTCAGCTGAAGTTGTTTGGTTATGCGCTTGATGTCAGTGGTCACAGAAAGGAGAAGTTCTCAGAGGAGAACATTGGATATACAATAACATTGTAAGTTTAACTTCAAAGTTTGACTAATGCCTTGGAGCTTTGGTGTCAGTACTAGTCAGAGATGACTAGTCACAGTCAACATCTGTAAACAATGTTTGCGTGCATGGGTCAGAGTTTCCATACAGGTGTACACAATCACCCCCCCCCCCCATCAGCTTTCTTTGGATAACAGCACACACTTCCTGTGTGCGTATGTACATGTGTGTATGTAATGGGTGTACATGGGCAAATGCATCCACCTCATCATAACACTAAGAGTCTGCAGCCATGTAGCTCTGGGAGGCTGTACCGGGGTAGATAGCAGGTAGCAGGTTCATTTGTTCAGCATCTTAGTTTGACATTGCTGCTAGCATTTGCTAATGAGCACCAAAGACAGTGTACAGTTGAGTTGTTGTGGCACTGAGTCAAAAGCAAAAGTAATAGACAAATAACAAATCATAAATCATGGGGGGGGGGGCAAACTCACTGACAGTTTGGTTTTCATTTTTGTTAGGTTGGAGCTGAGTCAAATACAGAGTTTCATTATTTATGGTTTGTTGACTGTTTCCAAAAGCCATCAGGGTGTAGGTCTAAAAATACGAAGCAGACAATATAGTTTAATATTAAAGAAAAAGTATGCTCCAGAAGGAAGAAGTCGGCAAATGCTACACAACCTCACAGCTGATTGGTCATATCTCAGTGAAGCTGAGAACACAAGTTATTAGACAACTGAACACATTCAGTACACTTTCCATGCACTAAAGCATCGGATCTATAAATGTTTCCAGCAGAATTTGGAAACCTGTCGAACAAAACATGTATTTTACAGTTTCACATTAAACACAAAAGATAAATACACAGAGTTAACTTTTCACTTCTGACCGACAGAATCGACCCAAGAAAAATGAATCCTTTCAACTTCTGATGTGGAACAGAGAGGAAATGATCAAACCTGGCTCCACTCCTGATGTATTTTCTTGTCTGCGAGTGTCACAGCCTTTCAAGTCTTTTTCAATATCACTCAGACTGATGAATAAGCAGACATCTGTTTCTTTTACTTTTGTTGACCTGTCATCGCACGTCATCTCATATCCTCCGATCAGCTTTCCATTTAATCTCTCCATCCCTCTCCTTGTGTCTGCTCTAATCCTTTTTTCCTTTCACCACGTCCCTCTGTTGCTTTCATCTCTTACTCACATTATTCTTTTCAGTTCGGTTCAGTATTACCACTGCAGCTGTAATCACATTGTAACAGACCACTGTCACCTTGAAATGCATGCACCCATGTCCAGTACCACGTGGACCACCGAGGATCAAACAAGGTGTTCAGTGATACCTGCCTCTGGTGTAGTCTGCTGTGCTATCATGTCAATGTCTAATTACTGCAATGCTTTTCATTTTTCTAACTGGTACGACACACGGCTTGGTAGTAATGTCACCTGTGTGCGACCACTATGGTCGTCCTGTTGGTGCAGACCTTGGCCAGCGAAGCCTGGATGTTCCTCTCAGTCTGGGTGTCCAGTGAAGAAGTGGCCTGGTGGAGCAAACACAGTACAGTATGTAATAAGTAATAGTCTGAAATCAAATGGCATTTTGTTTCATGTATCCCATTACCTAGAGACAGTTTAGCTACTAACTGATTAAACTTGTGAAAGTAATAAGTGTGTTTGTGTCAAGCGGCAACCTCCGCTGAAAAATGAAGCCAATGCAGAAGTGCAAAAAAGCTGCAGTCCCTCGAATAACCACTAGAGCAGGCTGCAGAAGGGAGTCAATTACATTTGAGCCCCATGTTAAAATGTCTGATTTTATGACAGAAAAAAAAACATATTTACAGCCTGGTTCAAAACA
>JBBMOC010001244.1:0-13129 GCA_037975185.1 Centropyge bicolor | reverse complement strand
GGAGCATCTGGATGACAATAAGTACAGAGAGACAACTCATCAGTGTGTATTTGGATATGTAGGAAAACTTGGAAATGAACCGTCAGGAAGGACGTCAAAGGTTTTATTAATTGGGAGGAGAATGTTTACAAGAAGAAACCCCTGAGGTGCAAAGGTGCAACTTTATATAAAACCCTTTAGAAAAGACTTGTGTATGGTGAAAAATAAGACGTGACTTACACTTAACATCTATAAACAGAGATGAAGAGTTGATTTGTCCATATTGATTCTCAGATCTGCAGTAGTAGAACCCTCTGTCCTCGGACCTGATGGAGGTGAAACGATAACTTCCTTCTGGTCCCTGAAGCAGCTTCTGACTCTTCTTGTACCAGGTGTAATTAGCTGCTGGGTTTGCATCACTGCTGCAGCTCAGATTCACTGGACGTCCCTCCATGATCTGACCAGAGGGACTCACTGACACAGAGGGAAGCTTCGGAGCGTCTGGATGAATATAGATGATTCTAAGTTAATATCGTGAAACTATAGTGGCTCTAAAAATCTTGGCAGGATGTGGACAGTTGAAGGTGGTTTAAATCTACTGCAGCTGCTCAGTGAACTCTTGTAATGTTAAATGGATCCTCCACAAAGTCTGGGGACTGATGAGAAGCAGACTTAAAGAAGGATTCAAACTAACGCTGCAGAGGACAAGACATCCTGACCTCGACTCCATGACATGGGTCAAACGCCCCAAAACACTGGATTTCCCTACATTTCCCATAATGCAATTCAAAAGCATCTTTGTTTGCACACCCCGCCTCCTCCTAACCAAATATTTTCAAATTCCACAGCCCAGTTTTTTAATGCAGGAGTCTGAACATTTTAAGTCCAGTCTGAGATAAACCTGACAACATGATTAAGATGGTTTTCAGAGAATTTGGAGCCACAGAAGATTTGATACAACTGTTTTCACAGACTGAGTCGTACTCCTCATGATTAGCAGACGAAACTTCATGTGTAAAATTGGTGGAGTGACCCTTTAATAAAGAGCAAAGACCATGACAAGTTTGTATTTGACTCACATTTCACATGAATAGAGACGTATTCAGATGTTCTCTTCCCCAGCTGGTTCTCAGCTTCACAGTAATAATCTCCAGAGTCAGAGGACTGGATGGAGCTGAAGACCAGCTGTGGATCTGCACTGTGAATTTCGTCTAGATCTTCAGTCTTCTTGAACCAGGTGTAAGTAGCTTCTGGGTTTGCATCACTGCTGCAGCTCAGAGTCACTGAACGTCCCTCCACTATTTCACCACTCACTGACACAGAGGGAAGATTTGGAGCATCTGGAGGAGACAGAAACACACATTCAACTTTAAGATGAGATTATATAACATTCTGTTTTGTTAATAGTTTATATCCAAGTGAATAATTTCTGGAGAAATAAACTAAAGAAAATAAAACAGAATTTATTTTGTGACGTTTGATTTTTGTCGCTGTCCACAGTGCTGATCCTGAACTATCCCAGGTTCCACATTTGTTTTCCTCTCTAAATGTTGTTTGTTCGTTTGTAACAGTTACAATTTCAGATATTGTTTTGCTTTTCTTTTATGAATAAACTTGCTGTGGTCAGAAAGACTGCGTTGTTTGTGGTGTTTCCTGCATCTGACTCCGATTACACACATTTATATGAGTCGAGTAAAATCATTTTCCATTTTTCTTATTTTCTTCGTTTACTATTTCCTCATTATTTTTCTGGGGGAAGCTTTCCCTCACTCCTGTTTGTGAGCAGCTAGTGTTTTAAAGAAGCATTTAAAAGTGAATTGAGAAGGACTGTATTCACACTCTGATCAGAAGAAATGTGTTATGTTTATGGCAAGGAACTGAAAGTGTAAGAGGTCAAACTGAATTGGACTTGTTTGAGACTATGTGGGTGAAACTTTCCACCACATTATATGAATAGTGAAGCAAAGAGAAGTAAACTCACGAGGAGAGTGGACAGTCTCATATCCTGATACAGCACAGTAATAATTGTCTGCAGTATCTCCTGGGTTTAGGTGATAATAGCTCTTTCCATCAGCTGGATGTCCATTCTTGTACCAGATGTAGGAAGCCCCATCAGGCAGCTGACAGGTGTTGTGACACGTCAGCTCTGTCCAGGTAGAAAACTGGTTGACTGTCGACCTCCTCTCGTGAACCTCCAGCTTCGGATCTGAGATTGACAATCAACATGAATGCAAACATGTTGATAGCTTCAAACTGTTAATATGTAGGGAAAAAAATGACTTCGGGTGAAAATGTTACCTGTGACTAACAAAGTGACTCCAGGTGTACCAGTGTATTTCCCATCTGCTTGGTTTGTTGTGAACCTGAACATGTACTCAGCTGAGTCGCTCTCTCTCAGGTCAGAGATTCTCAGAGTGCAGTCGTTCTGATTACAACCATACTCCACACGGTCTGTGTAGTTTGAGTCGCTTTTCAGGTCCACATAATCATTATTACTCATTGTTGTAAACCACAATGTTTTCTCAACTTTAACATCCCTGTCATGTCTTCTGGATGGGTATCTGTAGGTGCAGCGTATTTCCACTGTTGATCCTCTGAAGGCACAGATATTGAGAGACGAGTAAGTCACATCCCAGAGATTCTTCAGATCTGCAAGACATAAGATTCATACACACACACAGTGGTTAGACATAAAGTACACATTATGTACTTGACCATGACCATGCATCATGTACATTAGCTCAAATGTTCCACCAGATGGCGCCATTTTTGTGGAGGACAGTGGAGTGAACTCACACAGTGGAGGAGAGCGGGAATCCACAGCTTCAGTTACAGCACAGGAATAGCCAGCTGCTGGATTAACAGGGCTTAGACCGAAAGATTTTCCATTCAAATGTCTCTGTCCATTTGTGTACCAGGCGAAGGAGTAAGTATCAGGTAGATCACAGCTGCTCTGACACTTCAGCACTGCCTCCTTAGAAAACCGATGTTCCACTGAGCTGCTCACCTGGACCTGGAGACCTGAGGAACAGAAGTCTTCATTTTAATGTCCACACAGACGCAAGTGACCTTCAGAAGATGTTGAACGCTTGTGAATTTGTACATATTCAGGTGAAAATATTACCTGTGACAGACAAAGCGACTCCAGGTGTACCAGTGTATTTCCCATCTGCTTGGTTTGTTATGAACCTGAACTTGTACTCAGCTGAGTCGCTCTCTCTCAGGTCAGAGATTCTCAGAGTGCAGGTGTTCTTATTACAGTCATACGCCACACGAGCTGAATACTCTGGGTCCGTTCTCAGATCCACATAAACACCGTTACTCTCCTTTCTGAACCAGAATCTGTTCTCAACTGTCTTAACTGTGGATGGGTATCCGTAGGTGCAGTGTATGTCCACTGTTGATCCCTTTAACGCACAGATCTGAGTAGGAGAACAAGTCACATGCCAGCCATTGTGAGCCCGTACCACTGTAACACAAGACACACAGAGACGCCACAGTCGGATTCATCTTAACACCAGAGAAGAGAAGTGAATTACATTTAGAGAAGTGTTGAAGAGGTGTCAAATCTTTTGCCACAGAGAACTAACAGTCAGGCAGGTTTTCATTTCATTACAAAGATCTTTAAAGGGGAAATACAGTATTTTATCAGATGTATCAGTTGCACTAATCCACGAACCAAGTTTAACTGAATTAAAAAAAGAATCTAGTCAATCCAGGGTCCACACACACACACACACCAGGCCCCTTGGCTGCAGCCCATCTCACACCAGCCTCCAGGAACAAAGCGGGAGGTCTAAGCAATTCAAAGTGGAAATACAGTTTTGTAAAGGAAAATCCTGAAATGATGATAAAACATTCTCATGGCTATATTTTGAATCTGTGGAAGCCCATTTCTGCCAGGAGGAGAAATAAATAAAGAGAAAATAAATACGACAATTAGTCAAAATTATGATACATTATTATCACATTCAGCACCATCTCATTATTTTTGACCTTTTATCAGAATTGTGTGTTTTTACTTTGATAATGCAAAACCCTTTATGGTTTTACTCTTATGGGCAGAAAAGTTTTTGACTCGTGTTAACAGATCAGCAGCAGAATCCAACAATAAGAATGTAAAAAGAAATGCTCTAACACAGATTCTAGAGTTTAAGTAAGAAAGCGATTCAGTATAAAATTACATGTTGGATTATTAAAAACGTTTTGGTTTCAAAACCAAAATATGCAGGTTCAGTTTGATGTTACATTAAAATAAAAGGTCCAGTATCAACCAATATGTGATTACAGTCCACTGAGTTTGAGACTTCAGTGAAGAAGATGAAAGAGCAGGTTGGCCTCCGCTGATTTGCATCGACTGCTGCCGCTCGCCCCTCGAATGTGTTACTTCCTCCGCGAAATGGTGTCTACTCAACAGAAATCTTTAATGCATCTAAGAGATTGAATCATTCGAGAGAAAATTACAGAACTAAAACCTTATTTTTCTCCTCTGCAGCTTCCTGCAACACAAAATTATAGCATCCAGCTAAAAGAGAGATTTTATGTGAAAATCCAAAAACCACTGTCCTAACAATTCAAATACAGGCGTTTTTACACACAAGTAAAAGTAGTGAGTGTGATTTATACATCCAACATGGTTCAGTCAAGGGTTTTAAGAATGGGCATCACTTCACAGGTCAAATCTTAGAACGCTGTGATCTGACAATGACTGAATGATGAAGTAAAAATACTAGGTTGCCCTTACTGAAGAGTAAATACCCTGCAACACAAATGCAGTTGTACAGTACCCGGAACGGTGAAGAGAAGGATGAGGAATCCACTCGCTGCTGCAGTTAAACTCATCGCTGCTCCTCTCATCATCACCTCTTTGATCTCAGAGTCCGTAAAACATGTCAGCAGGTTAATAACATACAAGAGCAGTAGTATTAGTGGTACAAGTATCTGATGTGAATGGAGGTTGTCTTGACAACATGAATTCTCCATGTAGTCTGAAAGCAGCACACAGACGTCAAGTTCTCAAAAGTACATCCAACTTCCTTCCTCTTTAGATAATTGACATGCATGATAAGAAACGCCAGGGGATTTTACTAAAAACAGAGAAGTAACTTTATTTGGTTTTACAAACTATGAACTTCTTAATCCACTAAAACAGCAAAAATGGTATAAAGAGACCCTTTCTTTAAATGTGGGCACAGTTTTGTGCTCAACTAAAAAGGGAACTAATGAATGAATTCAATGAGTGTATGATATATATATGAAAATTCACGTTACAGCAGCACAATAGTCGAGCTAAAAGGTCACGTAAACAGATGAGCTATTTACAAGGGCTAAATACAAAAAATAACAAATGAAAGAAATTAGACAAGTGGCAGAAAAAATGACAGATTTGCACATTTCTACTTACACTGAACATCTGCAGAGATGATGACGGGATCTTTCCATACTGATTCTCAGACGAGCAGTGGTAAAATCCTTCTGGTCCCTGAAGCAGTGTTTGGTTCTCCTTGTACCAGGTGTATTAAGCTTCTGCAGGTCCAGAAGACCACCTGTGGTTCTTCACTGGGATGTTGAAGGGCTGGATTTTCCGGAGGCCTGGACAGCGTATTTGTGTGGTCTGTAAGGAGGTAGGATGTTAATATGGAGTTCAGAGGATTGTTGAAATTTGGTCTGGTGGGTCCATCTATGAGCTGCAGGAGTGTAACGTGTTGTTCAAAAGTAGCAAAGGGCTGATGAGTGGGCACAGTAGAAGGATAAATAATATTATATGACTGTAGTGGGATCATATGCAGGGTTGATGAGGGTCCTTGTTCCGGATGAACCAGCTGCTTTTAGACATGTTCTTGTTAATACTCAGTTTGATTTGAGACTTGCCCTGCATCATTAGTTTCTCTTTATTTGCATCGTTGCTTCCTTTCTCAAGCAAGTCATGTTGAAAAGGGGAAGAAAACATTCACATGTAAATCTGTCTGTGTCCTGAGGCATGGCATCGATCTTGAAGGTGATGAGGAGGAGGAGGAACGCAAAGGATGAGTGAGTGCTCTTTTTTTTTCACTGAAGAGTTTGTGTAAGAGGAAATTGCAGAAAATGCAGAACAGGGAGGTTCACACATAGAAAATAAAAGCAACCAACTCAGCAGAGCAATGAAATATCAGACAGACTGAACTTCAGTTCAGATGTATGAACTGTTCAATCCTTCAGATCCACTACTTTAAAAAGTTCTGGTTGTACAGCGCCACCTCCAGGATTTCAAATGCTGAGGATGCCACCTCACACAAGACAGTCAAAATTCAACAAGAGAAAGAAATGTTTTGTCCAATGAGACTGTAACCCTCCTCATATTGATACATATTTCCATCCATCTCTTTTAGTCACATCATCTCGTGGTGTCCTTGTCTTCTGCAATGGATTATTTGCCTCTGACTGGAGAATTAGCTCCACCAGCTGTTTGTCTCAATGGACCAACCTCTTATATTCACATAACAGTAGTGGATTAAAAAAAAACATGCCATGAACACATTCAACACACGCAGTATCAGGATGACAGATACAAATACAATTACAAATACGCATTTGTAACTTCCCTTCAAATAATTTATTTATCTTTTTAACTAAATTATTGTGTGACCAATCACTTGTGAAATGTGTTTTTAAACCACTAGCTTATTCTACTATCTCATGAACACTTAAATGACGGAATAAATATTTTTAAGAAATTGCATAAAAAGTATCTTTAACAGTGACCAGTTCAATATGACCAGAGCTAGCTTAAATACTGCCTGAATTAGCAATAAGCTATCAACAATAAATCCATACAAAACTTATCGTAACATCGCAATAACCCTGGACAACTACGGCTAATATATTTCATCACGTTTACAATGCTTTTTAACTACCTTAAACAAGGGGAAAGTAGTGAGAGAGGAATGAGGAAAACCACACATTGACCCGTCTGTACTGAATAAGGAAGTAGAGCGCGGCTCCCTCTACCGGAGCCCCGAGGCATTACCAACCGATCATTGAGCAATCAACCCAAATCTGGATACATTAGCAACCAATGATGAATTCAAATGGTATGAACATATAATAATAGTTGTAACGAGTAAAAGTGAAATCATGATTGTTTTTTCAATTAAAACATTGTTAAAGCGATGACGCAATAGTCCAAAATAATCAACAATAGGCTAAATATGTATAAATCAGTGAAAATATAATTCGTGTTATTCATAAAGCTGTAGCACACTTCTAATTAAAGGCCTATAAATAAACATTAAACAAAATAAATTAATCAAGTCATCCTAAAGTAAGTGTCAAATATCTGAGAGACAACTTCCGCTGGACGATGACAGAGAAGAAAACAACAACACTCACTCCCTGCGAGAATCTGAACATCCCACTCTAAGGGTTGCCACCCGTCCTGTAAAATACAGAATTGTCCTTTATTTGAGAATTAAGTGTGGCGTCCCGTATTAGTTCAAAACGGGTGAAAGGCTATTTTGTCGAAAATGGAGAAACCAACTCGATCAACCTTTCTGATGGACCATGACACAGACGACCTCCTGAAGAGGATAAAGACACTGGAGGCGTTAAATAAGATCTATGAAGGGCTCTGGGATGAAATCCACTTGTCTCACCAGAAAAAACTTGCCAGTCTTCAGGCTGAGGTTGACGCTCTCAATACGGAGCTGGAAACCAATAATAAAAAACGTGAGGTGATTCAGGAATACCTGAGGCTGAGAAACTGTGAGCGTGAGCAAGAAATTGGAGAATTCACAGTTGAGCTTCGCTCCGTCACAAAAAGCCATAAAGCAGGGTTGCAGACGCTGGAGGACGCACTGTCTGAGGAAAGACGGGAAAAAGACAAGACAGTTGAAGAACTGACAACAAAACATCAGGAAGCAGAGGAGAAACTCAAACTCTACAGTGACGCAGAGAAGACATTCCCTTCCACCCCCGGGAGATAGCTCGTTTAAAAATGAAACATGAGAAACAGAAAGCGGCTCTGACCAAGAAATATGAAATGGAACTGGCCGCGCACGAACGCACAAAAAAGGAGCTGGAAGAGAACAAAAGACTGAATGCCAGCCTCAATGCAGACATCCCAAATCTGCAACTTAAACTCAAGGCCACAGAGTCTGAAGTTGTCAAGCTGAGGAATAAGGTCCAAAACCTGGATACCTATCAGCAGCGCTTCAAGAGCGATCTGAACGAATGCTTGCCTTATCAGAGCCCAGGCAGTTGCAAAGCAGAGTCTTTGCCCTCAAAAGACGCTACGTGGACAATAAAGATGACTTCCAGACAGCAGATCCAAAGAAGGGAGTGCGTCAATACAGCACTGGAGGCACGGGAAAAAGAGGTGGACGAGGCGGGAGAACAGCTCACTAAAGTTACCAAACAACTTAATCGGGCAAAAAGGCTGCCAAAGGTGGCAGTTGCCCCAGCAAACAACCGGTTGTAGAGTAATGACCGTCCCTCTACCCGGATGACTGGCAGCCACAAGGCCTCACAGCTTTCCCCCTGAGGACAGCTGCACCTTGTCTGGTCTCAGAGCTCCTCATCTTTGTGGGTTTTCTCCGAGTGCTTCGGTTTCCCCACATATTTGGGCAAACTGCCCAGAACAAAACAAAAAAAAAACAGAATAAAATAAAGTTGTAGATTTTTGGTGATTCATATATCGGTGCTACATCATGAATGATTGGAATGACTGACTTAATTTGTAAAGGAATTTGAAGTCAGGAGTTAGTCCTCTTAGTGACTTAACATTTCAACATTTTACTTAAGAGCAGTAGCAGGCACTGAACAATACAACAGTCAATAGTACAACTGACAAATGACTAGATGTCAAACTGAGAAATTCACAAGCTGATTCAATCTAAATCATCATTACTTCCCCATGAGAAGCAGAGTGGCGCAGTGGAAGCGTGCTGGGCCCATAACCCAGAGGTCGATGGATCGAAACCATCCTCTGCTAACAGGAAGTATCCACCTTTCACAAGGACAACACCATCCTGAAATTTACTGACCACTCTACGGTTACTGGACTTACTACTGATGGTGACGAAACAGCATACAGGAGAGAGGTGGCAAGTCAGATCACACTTATTTGCATTGCAAATATTTGCACTACTGTTCATGCAGTATTATTACATTCATATTTATATTCATCATCTCAGTCTGTCTGTACTGTATACTGCACATTGTGTTCTACTGATCACTGGATCTGATATTTTGTACATTCATCCATCCATTCATTATCCACTGCAGGGTCGTGGGGGGGCTGGAGCCTATCCCAGCCGACTTTGGACGAAGGCGGGGGACACCCTGGACAGGTCGCCAGTCTGTTGCAGGGCATATATAGACAATCATGCACACTCACATTCACACCTATGGGCAATTTTAGAGAGGTCAATTAACCTTCAGCAGCATGTTTAACCACTGAGCCACCGTGCAGCCCATATTTTGTACATTCATTGTATATTTCAGTTTTCTTTGTGAAGTCGCCTAAATATGTCTTTTAGCTTTGTCCACCAGTTGTCACTGTTTGTTCCTTAAATATACTGTTTTCTGATTGTTATTGTAATTGTCATATACTGATGATGTTCAAGTGGGGCTACCACCAAACCATTAACAATCAATCGGCCTTCCCTCAAAGCTCTTGATCTAAAACAAGCGTTCAAGTTCTCTTAAAATATGAAAGTAGATGTGCAGTACCCAGTGTTGTACCCGAACGCGTTCAAAGAACGTTCGTTCATGAACTAACTCATATTTTGGGTGAACGTGAACGTCCCGTTCATTTTTGCTTGATGAACGTTAAATTGTGAACGCACTCATTCTGCTGTTTCTTGAACGGCACTCTGATTTCGTTCAGATTACGTTCGTGCCAGATTTCAAGAGCCCTCGGCGAAAAACCAAGCTAAAACAGTAAAAACACATGGTAAACGACCATTAAAATGTCGCGGATAACCACCCGATCTGGCAACCGCAAGTCCTGCCTGTCGCTCTACCAACTTCGTCATCAGCGGTCCTCAGTATCGTCGTCAGGATGCGTTTACTGAGAAACTAATTCCCATACAGTCGGGAATTAGCTCGTAGCTCGTGGCAACGTAAAAAAAAAAAAAAAAAAAAAGAACTAAAAAAGAACGAAATAGTTCACTTTGGGGAAGCATGAACTTTAGTTCACAATTTTGAATTATGAACGATGAACTGAACTAGTTCATTTTAAAAGGTTTGAACTGAACTTTGAACTAGTTCATATAGAAAGTGAACTTTCCCAACACTGGCAGTACCTGACACAGAGACGAGGATTCAAACAAACCCACTGGCCGCTGCAGTTAAACCCATGGCTGCTCTACTGGTCTTGTCGATACTGAGGAAGAAAACCTGTGCAGTACATCAGTTATTCACATCAAGAGCTCGGCTGAAGGATGTGGTCGTGAAAGTAGTCGTGTCTTCTGTGCTTATCTCAGTTGCAAAAGAAAGGTGACTCCCTTCCTCTCTTGTAGGCACGTAACAAAAAACCAAAGGCCCAGCTTGTTAATCAGTCTGTTGTGTTTCTTTATCTTTGTGTGATTCAAACATGGTCCAAGTAAAAGTTTCAAAAATGAGAGTCGAGAGAGCGCGCGACACCGAGCCGTGGTGCCAGAGAGCAAACTGCACCAGACTCCATCTGAAGAGTTTTAAATGTGAACGTGCAAAAACCTGATCTCTCCAATAAACCTGTAGCATGAAGGAGATGCAGCACAGAGCTGCAGCAGATTCACGTCCACCAACAGCTGGAGGACACTTAGCCGTTAGACCTCTGCTATCTTGACCGAGCCCTTGTTGGAAGCCTGTTTTGACCGTGAGTAAACGTGAGCTCTAACCTAACCTGCCGCTCTTTGAGTCGAGCTTCAGGCCTGTCGTTCTCTGAGCCTTCGTACCTGCTTCTTCCCAACTCATCTGGACGGAGAGAGATGTCCATCAGTAACAATTTTATTTTAAAGAGTCAAATCAAGAATCCTTGTAAAAACTTTTGAAAATGTTTTTTTAGACTCCACAACTGACCTTTGCATGATCCCGTTCACTGTTGGAACTGAGGAAAGAAAGTTTGAACAGAACGTCTTTATTAAAAAAAAATACCGTGTTATTTTAACAACATTAATCAGTGCAATAAAGTAAGTTGAACAAAATAAAGCCAGAGGATGAAAAGGTTGGAATAAGTCGCAGGCCTAAAAAACACAAAATCCCAGTAAATAAAAATACATATATATAATTTAAGTTGTGAGATGAGGAGTAAACAAAACACAAAGTCACTAATTTAGGAACAATAACAATACTGAAAAAAAAAAAAAAAAAAAACAGATACTGAAAAAATGTGTTGAGGTTCATTTGTGGACTCGCATTGTTTTCTCTTTTGCTGTATTTTAATGTCATCGTGGCTCAAACACTGTAAAGGAATAGACCACATATTTGTGTTGTGTTCATACTCTTGGTTTTTTGGTCACTGTGCTGTACAGTGCAGTCGGATCGTCCACAGCCTCTTGATGCGTTAATCTGCAAAAAAAAAAAGGGGACTTAGAGGTTTATGAAACTCACAATATGAGCTAAGACAGAACAAAAACACTGACTGTTTCAAACCTTTTTTTTTTAAGTTTTCAATAAAATGTACAACAAGCATGAATGTACGGATGGAGCTTGATATAAAACACTGTTTCAAACTTTGTGAAGTAAAGAAAAGTTCTCATTGACAAAGCCTGGGTCTGATCTGAACCCAAATGCAGCACCACAAGACAAAAGTTTCAAAATAAAAGATCTTTAATGAAAAAAGGCGAAACTCAAAATCACTCTTAAGTGGAAAATGCAATAACAAAGTACAACAGAAAATCACTCCACAGAGATAACCAAACAAAGTACTGAACTGAAAATCACTCAGACGAGGCTGAGGCAAAACAAGACATGAGCTGAACAAAGTATCAACAGAAAAGGCAAACCTGACAAAGAGAACACTGAGCATGAGGCGTGGGATGACGGACTATACAGACACGACAAACTGGCACAGGACGAGGGAAGACACAGACATCATATACACAAGGTAATGGGGAACAGGTGGAGACAATCAGGGCAGGGCAGACAATCACAGTGGCGGGAAACACAGGAGGAAGGGCAAGTTACCTGGAACGAAATGGGAGATGGTTACCAAAGTAAAACAGGAAATGACGAGACAACATGAGACAAGACATAATGCAAAAAAGTAACTTAACGCTTTTTCTTAGTCATAAAACTCATGGACTCACCGTGGGGAAGCACAGGCGCTCTTTATGTTGACGACAGTGTACTCCACCCCGTCCTCATCCTCTTCCTCCTCTTCATTCTCATGTCTGTTGGGCTGAGCCGTCCTGATGTTGGAGTAGAGAGGATCTTCCTGGTTTTTAGAGAAGCGGACGCTGGCATAGTAAAGGTCGCCCTGCTCCTCTGCTGGTGACCTCTGCGCTGCAGCTGAAGGACTGTCGCTCACTGGACCCATGTTTAACTGAAGAGTAAAGCACAGACAAGATTAGAGAGAGAGAGATTAAATATTCACTGGACTCTGAACTACCCGAACTCGTCTTCCTCACCTGTCCACTCTTGTCAGGTCGTTCTGTGGTTTGTTTCCTCTTTCTTCTGGATCGGGGAATGAATGAACACACAAATGAATCATGGAATGAAACGACTGAAACTGATTGAATGTAGGATCCATGAGTTAATGTAAGCACAGTAAGACTGAACTGCTTACCTAATGAACAGGAAGGCACAAAGGAATATGATAGCCAGAAAAACAACAGTGATTGATCCAGCGGCTACTGATTTCAGTGAACCTGAGAAATGGTGATAAAAGGGAAACATTGACCATAAATATCATAAAATAAAATCATCTGTATTCAGTAGAACCTGTACACTCTGCACTCTCAGCTGGGTCACTAAAGACTGCAGACATAAGCCTGTTATCAGCTTGTCTAATTAGATGGCTAACACGATGTGGACGTGAACGTGTTGAGCATGAGTTACCTGCCACAACAATCTGATGTAAGGTGGAGTTATGTCGTCCTCTCCTGTTCTGGGCTTCACAGTAATATTTCCCACTGTGTTCAGCTCTGAGCTCAGTGATGGTGAACATCTGTCCTGATGCTTGTGGTGA
>JBBMOC010001243.1:620-13140 GCA_037975185.1 Centropyge bicolor | reverse complement strand
GACGTACATCTGAGAGTAAATACAACACAAGCAAGGATCTAGTCAGGAGAAAACAACCTGGATAAGTGCCAAAAAATCAAGGTTCAAGTTAGATAGGGCCTGTGAGGGGGGGGGCATACATTGCAACATACAATTAGACTTTTTTTTTTTTTTTTTTTTTGCGTGTGTGTGTATGTGTGTTCATTTTATAGGAGTTTATCAAGTGCCAAGGTGTTCAGTGAAGAGCTGGGTCTTTAGTCTTTTCTGAAAGACTGAGAGTGACTCTGCAGATCGAACAGAGTTTGGTAACTCATTCCACCACCGGGGAACCACAGAGGAGAAGAGTCTGGCTATTGACCTCTGGCCCTTTTGAGGTGGTTGTATCAGGCGCCTTTCATTGGTCGAGCGTAGTGAGCGAGTGTAGACCTGAATCAGGGTGTTCAGGTTTTCCCTACATTTAATAAAAATTGTTATCTTTGGCTGCTTGGTTCACCTCATTCCTGTAGTTTGATTTATCATTGTTGCTGATGAAACCCACCACAGTTGTGTCATCAGCAAATCTGACAAAGTGGTTAGAACTGTAAGTTGGTGCACAGTCATGGGTCAGTGGGGTGAGGAACATGGCATGGTGCTCCTTCATGTGTCATGTCAATCCTTACTGTCTATGGTGTCTCAGTGAGAAAGTCTAGTATCCATTCACAGTGTGAGGTCTTCAGGTCCAGCCAGTCTAGTTTCCTTATCAGCGGCTGAGGGATGATAGTATGATGATGATGGAGTCTTTTGTGTCCAGGTGGGGGAAGGAGTGTGAGACAACGCTGCATTTTCAGTGGACCGGTTGGCACCCTATGCAAACTGAAAGGGGTCCAGGGTGGGAGGAAGGATGTATTTTATGTGGTGCATGACCAGTCTCTCAAAGCACTTCATAATGGAGAAGGTCAGTGTGACAGGGGGGTAATCACTGAAGCAGGACGGTGGTGGCGTTGAAGTATGTGGGGACGACAGCCTGTCTCAAGGAGGTGTTGAAGATGTCCATTAAATAGATTGGACCTGTGTACTTCCTGTGCAGATTCATCGTCGTTTTTGTTTTGTTTTGAGTGAATCAGAGGAGCTGATGCCTTCTCAGAAACCACAGATTGAGATGTCCTCTATATTTACCCAATTCCTATGCAATGGAGCATGGAATGAACACGGCAAGATTCCAATAAACAATAGAGACACTTGAAACCTTTAACACTTTACTCAAGTGGAGAAGGTTTTTATTGACTCTTAAAACTCTTAACAGCTTTATCGGAGGTGATAATGCCACTGCCACCGCCATGAGAATGAAAACGTAGAGAGGTGTACATTCTATTAAGTGTGCGATCTGTGTCCAGATAAACCCCTGTAGCAGTTTAAAAAGGCCCATGCAATAACCTTGCTCGCCTTTTAATCATTGGTGAGCAGAGGGAAAGTCCATTATCGCAGCCTGCGTCCAGCCACCAGACCCCTTGTGTAACTCGATTCTCTCTGTTCGTGTGTTTCCTAAAAAAAAGTCAACGTGATGAAAAAAATGGTGCTGGGGTGCACAGGCAAAACGACCTTGAGAGAGATGCGGGCTGTGAAGTCTCTCACAGGGAGCCTTTATTACACCTCTCTGTAATGGGCCGACTTCCTCTTGTTTAATGCCTTAGCAAACAGTGGACACATTCATTACCGCTCGGTCTGAGGTGTTGGTGACTGCACGGTTAGAGGCAAATCACCGGCGATGGATCATTGCTCTCTGATTGCATCTAGATCCCCATTTCCCACAGCCAACGAGCAAATATCAATGTGAGGTAACTGCAGGGAGGGGTCACATAATACTATCGGAGGACAAATCAATCTAAGGAAGTCAATGTCAAACAAATGTCTAATTATATCAAAGTTTCCAGGCTGATTATCCACATCTTAGACATACTGAGGATGTGGAAAATGTCAGGAACAGCAATCATTCACACTGGTCTCAGTCATGTACTATCAGGAAGCGTTTGCAGCTTCTCCTGAATTGATTTCTGCCCTAAAAATACTCTGTATCCTTTCAGCATGATGTGTTTGAAGAGCGATAATTTGAGCAGCAGTTTTGGACTTCTGGCCGTTTTGATCCTTCTGTGGGACAGGGGCTCATTGTGGTAGCCAGCACAATGTGAGCTCTATTTTGGTCCGAGCGCTGACGTATTTCACTGTACTGCACAGTTGTGATGGATTTGCATGGTGTGGTGTGATTGAATGGAAATAAAACGGAAGCAGTCATGATAATTTATGATCATCATCTTGGTAGGACATGGTTTGACCATTCGCATATTCAAGCATGGATAAAATGAAATAGAGAGCACTGTACGTGTGTAGTGTCTATTTTATTGGTGCTTTAAATATTATATATTAAAAGCTAACATTTGCATAACAGACCCTTGAGTCAATAAAGTTTCATGACCAAATGTTTGTATTGACAGTTCAAAAGCAACAACACTAAATCAGAGACATTTATGCAAACAAGCACATGTGGTTATTTAGCATTATAGATGAATGTGTTTTATTATATTAATATAATTCACACCAGAGGGTTCTATGTAAACAATATGGTTTGTCTGGATGCAACTTCCCAGTTTCCTAGAATAAACTCCTGGCTCCATATTCCAAAGTCTCTATTTCATGGTGGGCTCTGTCTCCATCCTTCCTGAGTGCTTATCCCTCTCTGTTCACCGTTTGACAGCGCTCCTCCTTTCCTCCACCTGGCCTCCCTGCCAGTGCACTGGGGGATTGATAGAGTTGTGCCTCGGTGTCGGATTTGGAATAGAGGCAGCTCACCTCCCCGCTTCCACCGGCCAATTATCCCCTTCCCTACTGGGCTGAAAGGACCTTGTGTTATAGATAACCTTCCAGTGAGAGAAAGAGAGAGAGAGGGGGACGAGCGGCTCTCGCTTCTCCCATTGTCATTTACTTGTTTCTTTATATCATCCATTTCTCATGAAACCTGTTCTTTCATCTCCTCTAGTTATCTTTCCTGGTCTTTCTTCCTCTCCATCACAGTCTCAATAATGCTCTTTCTCCTGCTATACAGCAGCAATCATAGGCTGAGCCTTTTTTTTATTTATATTCATGATTATTCTGTTTTTAATGAAACAACCGCACATTGCACAAACCACACCAAGTAGACCTACATTAACAATGTTTACTGACACTGAAAGGTGTTATATGCATAGTCGATACTGCTCCATGGTCCTGGTCCTCATTCATCAGACAGACATTTGAGATCCTGAACATATGTGGTTCTGTTGCAGCACAGCGGTTGTTTGAGTATTAGCAAACAAGCAAAACTTCCTCTAAATGCTCTGCTATAATTCAGACAGGAAGTAGGTGGTTGACAGGACATCTGTGAGCTGCTGTGTTGGCTGTGGAGGACAGATGTTGGTGGCAACAAACTGCCATGGCCATTGATTTTATAGAAAAGATAAGAGGATACAGTGAGTGTAGAAAATTGAGTTATTGAGTGAATTTAAATATGCCTATACAATATGTGCCAGTTTGAAACCGGCCGATTGCTTGGCCTCTGGTACTGCCGCCTGCAGAGGCAATACACCACCAGTTTACCACAGTAAAACAGTTCAGAGACTTGATAGAGGTGTCCCCTATCATGAGCTGCACCTAAATTATTTCTATAATAAAAAAAAATATATATTATTTGGTAATAAAAAAGTGTTGTACAAATGTGTTGCCTCAGAATCTGTCAATAAATAGCAGGCTGTTGAAGACTACTTACATTTTTTTATGTTCACATAAACATCTGAAATGTCTTTATTGAATGTTAACGACTAATAAATGAACTATGCAACAGGCTATTACTACGACAGAATCATGTTTATGGCCTCACTTTACGACTCTTTCCATCACTCCCCGACCCCTGTCTGTCCATGCAGAGCCAGAGGACGGTGTACAGACTGACGCTGGTGAAGGCCTGGAACGTGGAGGAGATGCAGGCCTACTCGGAGCTCATTGCTTTAGGCCAGCCAGACTTTGTTGAGGTCAAGGTAGGCTTCAGCAGCATGTACTTTATATCTGCTTCTGTTTTCTCTTTTCTGTTCTCTTTTCTTTTTATCAGATTATCACATTTTTTCGGTGTCCCTGTTTTGCCATCATTTCACCGAGCTTTGATGTGTGTCTGGAGTAAACCCTCCTAATAGGAAAGCCTGTCACATTTGCTCATTAATGAGATTCCTAAAAGCAAACGAGGCAGTTGCACGGACAAGTACGGGAAGCAGAAAGATATAAACCTCAAAAAACAAACAAACATAATAATGGCCCTGCCGAGTTACGACATGATGTAAGGGCTGTTCCGTCTCAGAAATATAGTGTTGCTGTATTTCCTGCTGAAATAAACCAAGTTGAATTAAATGGCAATTTAATGGGCAGCATTTGTGTTGAATTATTGTTCAACAGCTCTGGACATACCTAAATATTTCAAAGGACAGCAAATCGCCAGTGATTTCCTCACTTTTTCTGGCACTTCATCAATTTATACATCAAGGGAACATGCAAACCTGATATGCAAACTTTTTAAGTATTTTGACACTTTTATTATTTAAGGACTCCACGGTCCTTGGGCAGGCAAGCAAATTTATGTTTGTCTAACTTTATGAATTATTGATTTTGTCTAGAGGACTCAACTGGTCTATGGGTGTGAGTATGTTTCTCGGTGCCTCCGTTGTTGAGGGTGTTGAGTTTGCCGTTGAGCTATTTAAATTTTGAGCTAACTCAATGACTTGGTTCATACCTAAATATTCAGCTTTGTTCCAGAATTCTTGTTGTGGTGTTGCCCTCAGATGAAAATGTTCCAATGGATACAAGAACAGAATGACATCTGCAGTATGTATGGGAAGGGTCACCTGGTGGTGGTCTGAGCCATTCACCTGATTCTGTGTTTATTATTAAGTGCATCCCATCATGTCAGTAATATTACAATAACAGGGGCAGTAGTAGTTGATTGACCCATCACCTAATTGACTTTTGATTGATTTTTTTAAGCCTCCTTTTACTTCCTTTGTTTTAATTGTCTCTGATTGTTTTGGTCTGAAAAGTGTGTTGCACCTTTATCATATTTTGTCATAAGGGTTTGTGATCTGCTGTATTCTGTTTAAGATTTGGGGAATTTCTTGACAGTTCTGCAAGCAAAGCAGCATGTTTTACAAGACACGTGAAAATCAAACCAAAATGGAAAATGCAAATGCAAAGTAGAACACATCCATGGCAGCACCAGCGTAGCAAGAGACCTTCTCTCAGCTAGTAATCTCCAGACATTTTCAATACTGTTTAAGTTATCGTGAATGACAGTCCAATTCTTTCTTTGTCTTGTCGTCCAAAGCACCATAGAGTGACATTATAGTGAGAGATGGCTCGTGCAGAAAATTACAATTTAACCTCAGCAAGTTCTTAAATCTGAGTTATCACAGAGGTGTTTTTAATTGGTTGAAGTAGTTTTGTGCTCTAATCTGTTACCTGTCAGATTTTCACTTCCGAGCTTCGGATTGCTTTGGACCTTCTGCAGCAGCCCCCTGTTAATGTCATGTTAGATTAGTTTTTCTCACCTCATACAATCGTTCCTTCTGCTCACTCACCAGTTCGTGTGTTGCATGAAATGAGTTCTCCAAATACACGAAAATCTCATTCAAGCACCTGGGTATGGTGTGTCGTGGCTTCATATCTGGAAATGAATGGGTAAAGTTTGTTTGTCTGCCTGGTGTGGATGCTGCATTATGATTTCCTGGAGTCGTTCAGTTCCATGTCACAGCTCTCATTATGCTGTAGTATGATTGTTAATCTGTTTGTGGCTGTGAGCTGGTCTAAATGAGCCGTCGACATTAAGGGACTCAATGGTGCGTTTCCTCCTATTTATAGTTGATAAGCTTGTTGATATGAGGATTTTTCCTTTTATTAATCTTTCAAAGTGCTTTGTAGCCCTTTATTTATGGTGATATTCCTCAGTATTATGTGGAGTACACTTCATTTTCAGCTTATGGCGCCTTTGATAAAACACTGTCCTCACAGTGAAATCCCATATTTTGCTCTTTGTTTTAATGATGTGTTCTTCTTCCTCACAGTAAACACTACTTGAATTTGCTGTCTAGTGCAGTTTCTTGCAACAGTACCTAAAAAAATTAGGCCAGCACAATAAATTGTCTCCACCTCAGATAGCAGCGATAAGAGGGAGGCCTGACCTTTGAAGTCAACGAAAGCTGAGATTCTCTTGTTTTCTATTTTCATTTCACTGCAGGGGTGCCAACTAATTGGTTTGAACAGGTGATCTGCTCATTTGTCAGCCCCCCCCCCCCCACCTGTGACACACCTCATCCTTCCCCTTGTGTGTCCCATTACATGCTTCCCTCATCCTAAACGTCCTGCTCTAAAGGCAAAAGAACAGGTGAAAGGCTTGAAGCAGGACCACACCTCCCCACGTCCTCTCATTCATAACCCACAGCACATCTCATCCCTGCACCGTCGGCCACTCTCCACTGGGATCCCACTGCTCCCAGCTATTGCAGCTATTACTTTCTTTAACCTTCATTTTTTCCGGGCTCCGTTTGCTTTGCTGATCTTATTCAGCAGAGCCGCTCACGGTTACACAGAACCTCACCTGGGAACTGCCCAGTACAAACACGGTCTTATCTGTCAGCCGGCAGCACAAAGGAGCGTCTGAGGGTTAAGCTTCTTATTCAAGGACACCTGAACAGTGGACGATGAGGAAGAGCAGCTGAGTGTAAATGTGTAAAATTAGCTTATCTCAGATGGAGATCAGTGGCGAATGAAAGAGAAAACACAACATTAAGATTGAAGAGAGGAGCCTTTCTTTTGTTGGTATTTTGATTATTGTGCTGAACATTGTCTGACACATCAGTCCAAGATTTCCTGTGTGTGTTTTCTGTTTCTGTCAGTTTGAGATCTGGTGATGGTGAAGGCCAGAGTGTATCATCATTTTCAGATTCATTAAACCGTTCCGTCTTGCCAAGTATGGAAGCTCATTTACAGGTTCAGGTTTTTTCTCATCACCATCTGCATCCTCACATATGTTGGCCTATACAGTAAGTAGAAGGAAATTGCAGTACAGAAGCTCCAGATATGTTTGGGATAACTTGGGAACAGTGTTGCTGTTGTATAGTTTGTCCAAGAGAGAGCACTGACAAGTTTATTTCTCAACTGTAAAATGTCCCTCCTGGTAACTATCTGAATTTAGGGGATTTAATTCTTTTCATTACACCATAGTATATATAACATTACATTACTATATCATTATATCACACATGTACATGTATGTCATACAATGTTTATGCTATATTATATTATACTACTACTATATGCTATATTGTATTATTATATATTGTATTATTATTATAGTACTGTAGTACCATATTACTAGATTATATTTACCATAATGCACTGTAGTATTAGCATTACCACTGCTGCTATTGTATCTTGTACACACTCAGGTATACACATTCAAACTTCTGTTATCTCTACTGCCTAATTTATTGTGTCTATTCTTAGATTTTTTATTTTTTCTCCTTTTTATATTCTACTTTATATTTTATATTCTAAACAGCGCAATATAGGAGAAACGATGGAGATGTCAATTTCCCGGAGGGAACCTCCCAAAGGGATTAATAAAGTATTCTGTCTGTCTGTCCAATCAAAAGATGAAAGGAAATATTTGTGATAAATGAATTTCTGATTTTTTTAAATTCCAAAAAACATATATACTAGGCTAAATCTCCTGTCACTGCCCTTGAGCAAGGCACTGGCTTAAAGCTGGAGTTGGTCCCCACACTGCTCCTCAGGGATGGCTTAAATCAAGACATCAAATTCACTGCGTCATACTATATGATTGTATGTGACAAAAAACCTGATTTATAATTTCAAAAATCTGAGTCAATATCAGCCATTGGTTGGGCTCTTGAGATAAGACAGTGCCTTGTTTAACCATCTTCCATCTTCAAGGTACAGTTTGTGTTCGTATCCTGCAGCTCTACATAACATATTTAAGCAGGAGCTGCGGCAGGAGTTTTTGCAAGGACAGTGAAAAATAAAAACAAACAGTTTATTAAAATTTCATTGAAAATATGCATTTAATTAGGAGACTTATTTTCTATTATGCAGGAGGAACAAGCTGTTTATGTCCTCTCCCTTTCTGTGTTCTTTTTCTCCTGGTGCTGATGGTGCACAAACAAGAGCACACCAAACACACACACACACACACACACACACACACACACACACACACACACATAACAGAATTAGTTATGACCCAACTTGTTTTGTTGAAAATGTGCAAACAAAACTGCGAGTGACTGGAAGTAATAATGTCGTAGCCTCGGGCAGTCTATCGATTTAGCTGTTCTCTCCCGACGCTTTAGCTCTGTCTGCAGGTTATCAGTTAGCCAACACTGCAGCACTGTGAACACCAAGGAGGACCAATGCAGATAAAGCACACTCACCTCAAGCCGGTGATGCCCACTTGTGTTCACACTGATAGAAATTGAAAAGACAAAAAAAAGATTGTTAGTACATTTTGATAACAGTTAGTGAATATTCATACCTACATGATAGAATAACAAAACTGTGTACTGTGTACTTGTAATACAACTCCACATGCACATTGAATATTTAACTTTAAATTCAATAAATAATTAAATTGAAATTAAAACAACAAATTTGGAGGATTGTGGTTTGAGGATTTCATTTCCCACCTAAATGTGTTTTTGGTAATCTTGCTGGCCTGGCAGTTTGTTCCCAGTCTAAAACTATGCTTCTCCCATCAATCATCCCTGTGGTCCTCCTCTGTGTATATGGAGATGTGTTTGTCTTGTTGCTTTTTGCCTACGAGCCATTCAGTGAAATACCACTGCAACCATTCAGGGAATTATTCTTCTGGTAGATAACTCCTGCCGTACTTGCAAACGTACAAAGAGTTTTGCCCGCGTGCATTTCAGAGAAGCATAAATCCAGCTGTAGGTGTGAATTATTTTCTTCCATTGTGATTTGGGGCTCAGGTCGGGCCGACTGAAATGAGCAGCTGTCAGGTTCGTTTCTGGCAGAGACGTCTGTAAGCTACACTGAGCCTTACAGGCCCCGGTAGTATTTGACTGGCTAACACAGTCTGTTGCTGGATGATGCTTTAATGAGTTGCTGGAAGCAAGAGGAAGACTGGCAATAGAATCAAGTTAAAAGCACATCTTGATGTTTTTGTGAGGTTGATGAAACTGATAAGGGTCATTCCAGAATTGGAGGACATTTTGGCTTCCAAATTCTTGAAAAATAAACCTTCACTTCTGCTACATATTCATCAATAATAGGTAATAAACTATCAAAAGCTTGATTAGCTTAGCTTACAGATTTTTCTCACATGATTTATTTGGTGTTTACAATACTTGGTGCAACGTTACTCATATCACAGTAACAGGGTTGCAAATCCATCCTAATGTTAGCTTTCTCTCAGGAGTAGAAGCTAGCTGCTTAGCTAGCTGTTACTGCTGAGGAAGAGGACAAACTTACCTAAGAAAATAAGTAAAGACTTTTTTTTTTAAATGGTCTTACTCTGATTATAGGCATAACAGGGTTGCATGAGGTAAAGTGAGACATTCAATCAAGGCTAACTATGTTATAAAAATATGAAAAATAGAAGAGAAGACATAACTTTGCTCTACTCATTCTTTTGGAAAACTGTTTGATGATGTCAACTCCAGCATATCATGTGATTCACTGCTTTCTTCTTCTTCTACCATGCTAAAAAGGTTATGGTAACAGGATTGCGTGCATGTTGGGGGACACATGTTCCATGAATAATAATTATTATTTGAAATATTATTTTTATTAAAACAAATGTTCCCACAGCTACAAGAGACAGCAATGAAACAAATAATACAAAAAAAAATGAAATTTAAATTTCATTTTAACTGTTTTGTTTGAAATTCAATTTGGTCATTAGGGGGAAGGGACAAGAGAAAAATGGCATTTTAGGGGGTACTCCAGACTTATTTGGTATTTTTAAAACTATTTTCAAGCATTATTTTCTTTTAGTTTTTTTAGATTTGCTCTCAGGACAAGTAAATTTACTCAGAAACTGCATGTTTTATTATTTTGTATGGGGATTATTTAAAATTTGATGGGTGGGACATAAAATGTCCTCCAATTCTGGAATGACCCATAAACTGTGGAGTTGTAATCGGGCTTGTTTAGGAGCTGGTAGGATGATCAAGGTTGGTTAAGCACATTAATTTCAGGCCTGTTGAGAGCACGAAGAGGCAACTAAAAATTCATTACCACAACGAAGAAAGACTTGATGTTTCTAGTCATTGCACAGTGGAGTTGAATCCAGTCCTTATATAAGCTCACAAACAATAGAAATCTTAAAGTGGACTCAGAAACACAGGGAGGATTATGCAGACGTCAGATTCACACGGCCAGCAGAGAAATTCATCCCTGTCAGTACGTTCAGTTCACTTTCTCCAAAGAGTTTTTCTCTTAGTAATTCTCTTCACATATTCACTTGTTTTATGACCTGATACCTGTCTTTTATGTCTATGCACTGTTATGTCGTGACACGCTCATGCTCAACTCACTTCCTTTTCTTTCCCTCTTCCTCTCTGCCTCTTCATTGTGTTCAAATCTGCTCTTGCGCTCAAATTTGTCACGTGCTGTAAATGTCAAAGCTATTTTTTTTTGCCATCTGTGCAAAAAAGAAATCGACCAGCTGTGCAACAATTAACAGATCCCCGTCTCTGTCACCTCTCTTTCTTTCCTCTACATTAAGCTAATCTTGACTGCTTACATGCTGCGTTTTATTGCTACTTAAGTAATCAACAACTTGCTTGGAGGCAGTGTTCGCTTCACGATGGGCTTTATGATGTGCTGTTAATGGGTGAAAAAAAAAACACACACCGAATCTAAGCTGTCCCTTGAGACTTGGCTGGCTTTTCTATTAAAGATTTTTCGTAGGAGTGTGTGTATTGATCCACCGCTACATGACATTTTACCATATGAGAGAGAGCGCGGCGCTAACGAGACAGCAGGGAGCATTGGATTGGACAGGTAATCAGAGATACCCATCAAATGTGGCTGTGTGATGAGCACACACAGGCTTTACACAGGAAGTGAGATGTTAATGTGATTAAGCTCCACTCACATTTCCCACAAAGAGAGAGGCAGAGAGCAGAATCAAAACACATTCATTCTCATTTAACTGATGCTGTGGAGGGGATGAAGATGGACACCAATACAAGAAAAACCCTCTATGAACATCACATACACTCCTCTGTGGTCGATCAATGGATTCAATAACAATTATCATAATCAACTAATTGCAAGTCAGTTATCAACTACAAACCTGCTCTGCTTCTCCAGTGTAAAGATCTGCAGCTGCCTTGGTTTTACATTGTTGTAAAGTGAGGTGACTTAACCTTTTTTTCCCCTCTTGACATTTTATAAACTAAATCAGTCAAAAAATAATTAAGAGATTAATAATAACATTAGTTCCAACACTATTCCCTCACCAGCACATATGATCAGTTGGTAGAAGCTGTGACTCTATATTTCATTTTCATACTTCATACCCACCTTTGACCTGGCGATTGTCCAGCACCCAGGTCGGCAGGAGATAATGTTTAATCTCCCCATCATGATGTATTGTATTAAGCATTTCATTACCTCAGAGTCTGACCTTCAGGGCCGTGAATATCACAGTAAAATCTTCCTCTTTTCTTGACAATCAATTATTTAATCAGTCTCACTGGCACAAGTGTCAGCGTCAGGGTGAACCCTCTTTCTTTCTTATCTCTTTCTTGTCTTTTGTCCCTAAATTATCTCCTCTGTCTCTCTCTTATCTCTGTGCACCCCCCCCCAAACACTTCCCCCTCTCCTGCCTCTGAGCTGCGTATCATCCGTCACTGAACAGATGAACCCCTCTGGCTGCCGAGCTTTGAGCAAGTTATCGACTTCAGCATCATGAGCCCAGTAATTAGTGCATCCCAGGATGAGCTGTTGACAGTATGATAGAGCGAGTTGAGCTTTCATATCGCCGGCTCTCAAATTAGCCCTCGCTGCTGATTGATTGGAGACGGCCGCATTAGCATCATAGCAAGCCTGGGCAATGGCTTTAATAGTAATAATAATGTTGACTGTGTGTGTGTGTGTGTGTGTGTGTGTGTGTGTGTGGATCTGTAAAAATTGTGTAGTGCATGGGTGTCGCCAGCAGCAAGATCTTTGTTATTGACCCATTAATTATTGGTCCATCACCTTGTATGGCACAACACATTCTTCCTTCGCAATTTACCATCCACTGTTCAATTGTAAGATTTATCATCTCAGTGTTGCATCAATACCACTTACCTGCCACTCGCCCAGGAGGGAAATGGATTACTGAAAGAGAGGGAGAAGGAACTGGACGAGGGCGTTTATGTCCAGAGGTAAATTTAGTTAAAGGCACACAGCTGTTTGTTGCACAGTGAGGGGGGGGGGGGGGGGGGGGCAGGGGGTCAGCAAT
>JBBMOC010001242.1:7500-13148 GCA_037975185.1 Centropyge bicolor | reverse complement strand
GGTAAAAAGTGTGGAGCAGGTGGAGCAGGAGAGGACGGAGGGACGGACAGTCTCCATGACGAATGTTTCCCACTTCACAGCTTCACAAAGTGATGCACAGATGATGTTCAAACCTGCAGCAGGGAATGCCGGGAAATCAGGTAACAAGTGCGGGAGAGACACAAACATCTGAACCAAAGTGATTCAGTCCAAACAACCAGCTGCCATCAAACCCTTCATCCTCATCTTCCTCCTGCTCCTCCTCTCTCCTCCATCTCTGACTTCCTTTTTCCATCTCTACCTCATTCAGGCTCTTGTTGTCTGACAGAAGCACATAAATGATCCCTCCCCTCCTTCCCTCCTCACTCCTCCACTTGTGTCCTCTCCTTCCCTCCTCCCCTCCTTCCCTCCTCCACTCGTGTCCTCTCCTTCCCTCCTCCCTCCTCCACCCGTGTCCTCTCCTTCCCTCCTCCCCTTCTCCCTTATCCCCTCGTGTCCTCTCCTCCCCTCCTTCCCTCCTCCCCTCGTGTCCTCTCCTCCCCTCCTTCCCTCCTCCCTTATCCCCTCGTGTCCTCTCCTCCCCTCCTCCCCTCCTCCCTCCTCCCCTCGTGTCCTACCTGGTTCGGGCGTCTCGGAGTGCGACGAGGAGGAGGCCGAGGACGCCCCGTCTTCGTTGACGGCTCCCTGGGACAGAGACATGCCTCGGCCCGGGGGGAGCTTCATGCCCAGCTGCTCGGCCATCTCCACGTGATCTCCGGGGTGGATGTAGTCGAAGACGCTGCTGCCGGTCAGCTCCACCTGTGGGGGACACACAGAGACACTTAAGATCCCTTCACTTCCTTCACCTCATCTCCACCTCCTTTCATTTCTCAACCTCCTCGACCCAAAATACGATTGTAGTCAAACAATGAATCACAGCTTCAGAAACGTTCGGCTCGTCGATGAAAAGTCCTGGTTTGTTTCCAACATGTTGTTTAACTGCACTCACAGTTCAAATCCTGAAAAGCTCCCTCACCTGTCACTGCTGAGACTCTTATCTCTTATTTCATCTCTTTTCCTCTTCTCCTCCTCCTTCACATCTGCCTCCTCTTCCTCCTCTCATCCTGTTTCTCCTCCTACATCTAGAACAGCTTTGCTTCTTCTTCCGTCTCCACCTTTTTTCTTCCTCCTCTTCCTCTTGTATAACCTGTTCCTTCACTCTTTCTTTGCCTCACACCTCCTCCTCCTCCTCCTCCTCTAATCCAGACTTTCTTCACCTCCTCTCTCTCTCTCTCTCTCTCCTTCTCCACCCTCATCCTTTCTTTCAGCTCTTCCTCCTCCTCCTCCTCCTCCTCCTCCTCTAATCCGTCCCTCAGCGAATCAGCGGCGGCTTTTCTTTCTCATGGAAATGGAATAAATAAGCTTCTTCTTATTAAATAAATACAGAGTCCCTTCACCTTAAAGACTCTCATTAGTGGAGATAGAAGCGGATTTGTCTTCGTTAATTGGGGATGAGATGAGGGAGCGCCGCCAAAACCGCAGCGTTACGCTACGCTCACGCTCACACACACACACACACACACACACACACACACACACACACACACACACACTGTGCACAAAACGATTCAAGTCAAGGTTATAAATACACACAAACACTTTAACTTTTTGTGTGATGAACACACACACACGCAATTAAGCACACGATTTTCAACGGGGTCACGTGACTCTGCTCCGTCGTTTAACGTGTGTGTTTTCATTTGGAGCGAATCAAAAACATTGTGCACATTTGTTTCCACGCGCTAATCTGGTTATGTACTGTATGAGCGTGTGTGTGTGTGTGTGTGTGTGTGTGTGTGTTCAGGTTTTTGGGGGTCCACTGGGACTAAGGGGATTACATGGGTGTAATCCCTTTAATAAGAAATCCCTTTAAGGCAATTTAGTCCCCTCATAAAGTCTCATCTGGAGCAGAAAGTGATGATTAAGAAATGAGACTGATCACTGCATCACACACACACACACACACACACACACACACACACACACACACACACACACACACACACGCTCTCGCAGGCACGCAGACCCTGGTGCACCATGGGAGTTAGTGTTCATGTTTACACGTTACAGTGGTAATTGGATCTACATTGTTCTTCCTCGAAATAACACGCCGACTTTTAATCAATTAAAACTTGGTGCAGCTATTTTACATAAAGTCACTGTTGAAGCTAATTACACCGAGGGAGGGGGCAGAGATGGAATTAGACGCTCAGACAGTTGCTGCAACAACACTGGGAAAGAATCATCACACAGAAAAAAAACACCAAGACACAACTTCCTGTGACACAAGTTCCAGTGGAGGTGAAGTTCCAACAACGGACAGAGGAGGCGTCAGTGAGTCAGTGAGTCGATCACTTGTTGCTCTAAAGGACAAAACTCATGTCAAATCATGAATCATGTCTCTTAATAACGGACACGAACATTTTGATGATAAATTAAATTTGAAGTGTGGAAATTTGATAAGAGTTTGATAAACTTTATTTGACTACAGTTGGAGAATTTAAGCTCACAGTCACAAACCGATTCAACGGTTAACAACTTTCCTGTCGACAGGTTGTTTAACACTGAGACGACAGATGAGAGAAAAACAGCTGTTTGCAAATGTTCGTTTACTTCAGGCTGTTTCACACAGTTTAAACCTGATGCTTCCGTCCGAAAACTCTGCTTTCCTACAGAAGTGAATAAGCAGTGAACTCATCACTTCACATGTAATTAGTTCATCATGTGAAAGGACACAAGCGTTCGTCGGGCTGCTGCTGCTCCTTCCTGCCAAAGTGCAATATGTCGAGTTGGCGAACGAAGCCACTCTGATTGAACACACGGACTTTGTGCCAGTGAAACACGAGTCGAAGACGACCCGAGAGTTTTAATCAGACGGAAACTGGCAACCAGGACAGCACACGTCCCGACTGCCCCCCCGTGATTCACACAGAGGCCGGACGAGAGATTCAACGGCTTCATAATGGATTCATCTGTCCTCAGAGAGAGAGAGAGAGAGAGAGAGAGAGAGAGAGAGACAGAGCGACAGAGGGAGAGAGACACAGAGAGAGACAGAGAGAGACAGAAGAGAGAGAGAGAGAGAGAGACAGAAGAGAGAGAGAGAGAAAGAGACAGAGACAGAAGAGAGAGAGAGAGACAGAGGGAGAGAGAGAGAGAGACACAGAGAGAGACAGAGAGAGACAGAAGAGAGAGAGAGAGAGAGAGAAAGAGACAGAGACAGAAGAGAGAGAGAGACAGAGAGAGAGAGAGACAGAGAGAGAGAGAGACAGAGGGAGAGAGAGACAGAGACAGAAGAGAGAGAGAGACAGAGAGAGAGAGAGACAGAGAGAGAAAGAGACAGAGACAGAAGAGAGAGAGAGAGACAGAGGGAGAGAGAGAGAGACAGAAGACAGAGAGAGAGACAGAAGAGAGAGACAGAAGAGAGAGACAGAAGGAGAGAGAGAGACACAGAGAGAGAGAGACAGAAGAGAGAGAGAGAGAGACAGAAGAGAGAGAGAGACAGAAGAGAGAGAGAGACAGACACTGTGAAGATGCTTTGAGGACAAACATCTTTTTAACTTTAGATTACTGTTTCCTCAGTAATCTATTACTTTCAGTTAATGATGAAAGTTTGTGTTCAATCTTCATCAAAACAACAGGAGGCTGAAAAATGAATAAATAAACTCAACACTCGCATCAGGTTCAGTTTGACTTGTGATGTTGTTTGTCTGCTTAGAGTCGTCAGATAAAACTTATTAAAACACAACAGAAGCTTTATCGCTTCGCTCGCCCTCCGAGACGAGACAAGGACATCGAGTGACAGGAGACAATAAGACTGACGGTGATAACCAGAGAGAGAGGGAGAGAGAGAGAGAGAGAGAGAGAGGGAGAGGGAGAGAGAGACAGGAAATGTTTCCCTGCAGGCTGCTCTTACATTTTACATTTTACGTTCAACCCACAACATTCACATGACATAAATTATTCATTATATCCAACAGTGTATGTGTGTGTTTGTGTGTGTGTGTGTGTGTGTGTGTGTGTGTGTGTGTGTGTGTATTCATTCTTACCTTATAACTCATTTACTCCACTGACTGTCCGTCTCTCTTTAGCGTAGTGACTCACACGCAGCTGCAGATCAGAGACCTTCATGAACAGTCAGAGTGAAGCTGAGCAGCGTCGGACTCTTCAGACCTGCTGCTGCTGAACACAGTCACAGCTCAGTCTCATTGGTATGAACACATTCAGAAGCATCATTTTAAAAACATGAACACACAGAACGTCTGAGGCCAGAATGTTTGGAAAACGCTCTGTAAACATGAACACGAGCAAATATTCCCATCAGACGCAGCCTGTGGTCAAATTCAAGCATAAGATGAAGCTGCTAATGTGAAACAGACACAGACTCCAGACTGAGCAACACATGAGTGAACCTGAACGAGATCTGTGTCTGATCATTGACTCTTTATACATATCTGCTGATTCTGGATCTGACGGCAGGTTTCAGACAACAGGCTGTGGAAGTTGTGGACTGATCCAGAAACAGCTGTTTGGATCTTCCTCAGGTTCTTTGGTGACAGGTGACAGGTGAGAGGATGATGATTGACAGGTTTGTCCTGGACAGACTCTGCCTGCTGATCTCTCTCTGCCTCCTGTTTGTCCTCTGTGATTCTGTGAAGTAAAACCAGGTCGAAGCTGAAGCGAAGACACTGACAGAGATGAAACATGAGCAGTTTGTTCTTCTCTTGGTGCTCTGGACTGATGACTCAGCTGCCAATGACCTGAGCTCTGTGTCCTTCATCCCTGCTGCTCCTCTTCCTCAGGCCTCTCTCTGTGACCTCTGACCTCTGACCTCTGACCTCCTCCTGTCTGGACACATCAGCGCTGAGCTCTGATGAATCAGGAAGAACGTTTTGTTTGAGCTCAGTGAATCTGCTCAAGGTTTGTTTTTCTGTGAGAAGGTGATGAAGGTGATGATGAAGGTGATGAAGGTGATTATGAAGGTGATGATGAAGGTGATGATGAAGGTGATGAAGGTGATTATGAAGGTGATGATGAAGGTGATGAAGGTGATGATGGTGATGATGAAGGTGATGAAGGTGATGATGAAGGTGATGATGAAGGTGATGATGAAGGTGATGAAGGTGATGATGAAGGTGATGATGAAGGTGATGATTAAGGTGATGAAGGTGATGATGAAGGTGATGATGAAGGTGATGATGAAGATCAAGTGGATCCCAGCTGCATGAAAAGCATCAGGAAAACCTGTGGTGTCTGTTTCTGAGCAGCTGAATGCTGAAGACGTCGGCGCCGCCGCAGCTTTATTTGGACAAACTCTGGGCGGCGGAGGAAGTGAACACACGACTGACAAACACACACACGACTGCAGCTTCACACCAGCTCCAACATGAATCACAGAGGCTTTAATGTTGCACCAAAAACTCCTGGTTCCTGTTTCTCTCTTGGCCTTCCTGTTCTCTTCACTTCTACATGAACTAAAACCTGAGGTTTGGTTTATTCCTGTGCAGAAAGTTAACAGAGCAGCTGGAATGTTCTGGTCCTCGAGTCCTCGAATCAGACTGAGCCAGCTGCTTCCTGTCACTCTCTGCTCAGAGAGTCGACGCCCACACTGAACCGTCCACCAAACCAAACCC
>JBBMOC010001242.1:0-2500 GCA_037975185.1 Centropyge bicolor | reverse complement strand
GACCGCACAAGCACATACACGCTAGTATCGATCCGATAGCGATATCAACTTGATATCGATACTATCAATTAAGGATGCACCGAAATGAAAATTCTTGGCCGAAACCGAAAACCGAAACACCGAAATAAATTATTATGCCAATTATTACCATTGCATTCGTGGCTATGACTGTGTACTAACCTCACTAAAATCAAGGCATTGCAATTGCATAAATTAATATTAATGCTTCAAAGAATAAATCAATTACAAAATTATGACAATATTTATTAACACTGACATTAAAACTAGGTATTAGCTATCCGTGGGTCTTTCTCGGATATAATGAAATGCATCCACACCGCAGACATGTTGGCAACTATCCAGACGTGCGTGTGCCGGTAGGGTTGCCAAACATCCCGAAAATACGGAATTGTGCTTTATTTGAAAATTAAATGTTGCGTCCTCTTTTGAACTAACACGGGACGCGATTTGTCCCCTATGTCATAAATGTCCCGTACACATGTCTGTCACAAACACATTTCAACACTAAATGTAACAATAATGAACTAAATAAAACACAGGAAAGATTAAGGCCAGCTAAATCTGTGTGCCGGGGACCATATGCCGGGGACCCCGAGAGGACCCGCTGCACTCTCTGCCAATCAAAAAGCGCTGTCACGGTTGCCTAGTTACAAACACTGGCGCCGCTACACGCGCATTTTAACAATGGCTAGAGGCGGCAACCGCCCTTGGTGGGCGTGTTTTTTCTTCGTCATCACAACGTCTCGTTTCGGCCGTGTTGTTTTGGTGACAAAAGTCTTTCGGCCGAAAACCGAAAATGCACTTTTGAGCCAGTTTCGGACGAAAATTTTCGGTGGCCGAATTTTCGGTGCATCCCTACTATCAATATTTGGATCGATCCGCCCACCTATACTGAGGAACACGCTCCCACAAACACATCGCAGACCGAGGCCGAGAGACTCTCACAAACTGACGGAGGCTTCACCACATTCATCCACAGTGAGATGAATTTATCCGTCCGTCGAAGTCGCACTTGAAATATTTGAAGCCTCAGATGTGACAGTTTTTATTTCCAACAGCTCGTCCAGGTGATAAAGACAGTTATGGACACGTCGCATCTTCGGGTGGTTCAGCCAGTAAAACTTGTGTTTGAAACTCAATATAAGTTTAATGAAGTTCCAGAGAAGTTTTTGGAAAACTAAATATGCAACGTGACATTTTCATGAAGAGTTTAAATAAAGTCCTATTTGAATTTAATTAAAGAGACTTGATGAAAACATTTAAAGTATAAAAGAGGAAAAAATACCAACTGCTGCCGATGTTTAAGCACAAAAGAACAGGAGATAAAATATATGAAATCACATTACAAAGCGAAGAGAAGCCAAACCCTCCCGTTGATTTCTGCCGACGGTCGGTGAATATTCAAACATCCAAACCAGCGTCACTGCAGGCTTTCACAACAGCAGCTGATTTAATGGTTTAACTCTCTCCAAGCAGGAAGAAGAAGTGAGCTCTGAGGCTGAAGGCAGCGAATGAGTGATGGACCCAGCTCTCTTATTTTATCACCTCACTTCTGGGGCTTCATTTTCTTTTTATTATTTCATGGAAACTGCGTCAAAGAATCCAACAATTCATGTTGCCGTTGTGTTTGCCGCCGTCGCCTCGTGGGATCGGGAAATTAAAGGAGATCCATCATTTCCTGCTAAGTCTCCTGAAAACCTAATTATATTCAGGAATTTGTCCAATATCTGATGACGCGTGGTCGCTCGCTCTGCGGCTCCGAAAACTTTCAATTCAAATTCTCACTGTCGTTTGGAGGATCGTCGTCTCAGATATGATCCTGACTCAAAGCGTAAGATGTGTAAAAACTGAACCTGATGTCAGAACGACTGCATGAGCCTCAGGTTTCCTTCAACACAACACAACCGTGACATCAGAGACCATCTCAGTCTGAATCTGACTTTCACCTCCAGACGCCCAAATATTAAACACACCAGGTGTGACGGACTCTGAGAGGCCTCTCAGGCTAATTAACCAAGTCAAAGACAAATTAAACTTCCCGTTATGCCCAATAAATTTCTGCCTCAGAGTGTTTTTGTCCGCAGTCGTTGAGAGTTGAGCTCAGGTGACCGACACTCAGCGCTGACCCTGAACGCATCCTGCAGCCATGCTATCAGCTCTGCGTGTTCAGAGCTATATGCTAACGTCAACATGCTAACATGTTCACAATGATTTTTCAGACCAACCAGATGACTGACGCTGCTCCAAGGAGGCGAACAGAGATGATTCAGCGCCCCCTTCAGGTCAGATCGTTGAAATGGCAGAATGACCTCATCAGTTGTGTCAGACGGGCAAAGTGCATCTGGGATAAAGGCAGAAAGTTATTATTAAAATTGTGGAGGATGAACTCAGTGTGTGTGTGTGTGTGTGTGTGTGTGTGTGTGTGTGTGTTAACTGGACAACTCAGCATTAAATCTCATTAGGAAGTGAGGATGAGAGA
>JBBMOC010001241.1:0-13211 GCA_037975185.1 Centropyge bicolor | reverse complement strand
TGTGTGTGTGTGTGTGTGTGTGTGTGTGTGTGTGCGTGCATGTGCCTGCATCTGTGGGAGGGAGCAACAGTTCACACCACCTGGATAATTAAGGGAGTTTTTATAGGTGGGCTTTGAAAGGCGAGTCTGTTATTATCAACATGAGTCACTGGCATTTAGGGAAAGCCTGTAACACACATGCACTAACACACAAACACCCATCCACACACAAAACCAAAGCTGCATGCAGGAGACCTGAATTATTTAAACCCATTGATTGCAGGACCACACACACAAACACGGAGCTGATGAAGCCGTGTCGTGACAGTGGAGATGTGTGTTTTCCTGTGTTTTTCTCAGTTGTTCCTCTAATGGCTACACATGCATTCAAGACAAGTCACACACACACACACACACACACACAATGCAGTTTTGGCTGTCAATATTAATAGTGTTTATCATGCCATAAAGATAATTAGGCTGACTGTCAGTCATGGGGGAGAACAGCGGGGGGGGGGGGGCAACCTGACAACCCCACCCCACACATACACACATATTCATACACCAATAGACCAAGAAAGTCAAAAAAGGATGATTTGTGTGTTCTATGTTGTGGTGCGTGTGTTTTTTGTGACGTGTGTTTGTGTCTGCCAGCTTGAGTGGGTCCACCTCAGGGTCAGAATACAATCTGAATATATTTTGTCTGTTGTTCCATCTGAATAACAAAGAGCCAAGCGCACATTCGCACACATGCATGTATCACTAGTGCTTCCTTTGTGTGTGTGTGTGTGTGTGTGTTCGACTCTTTCACATGTGACAGCTGAGAACATGGATTTTACAAAATATCTTACTGCTTCTCAGCTGCTTTTTTTCCACAGAGGACTGTTTGAAATGCAGATCTGCAGGATTCCTGTACTGTACATGCAAGCTGCAAACTGCTCCGATCAATACGTGTTTTGTGTGGCTGTACATTTGTATGCGTTGGAGCAAATATATGTGTGTGTAGTTTGGCTGAGATGAATGAGATTGGAGGGAGGTTTCAGTGTAAGAACAGTACAGTCCGATGGTACCAATGAATTGTATTTCTTCAGAATATGATCCCATGTATTTTTTCTCTTTTTTCATATGTTACACTGTACATTTTTAGATACTCTTTGTAACAGCATTTATGTCATTCTTGTTTCTTATCATATCCTAGATTTTTAGCAATATTGAATTATTTAATTGCTGCAAAGACTATTTCTTTGGCAATTGATATTAGCTAAAATAAAATCATTGTAGCCCTACGTGAAGAGCTTAACCTGTTTTCAAATGGCATCCTATTACTTTATCTGGGAAATGTGTAGAAAAAAACAAAAGCAAATAATACTAAAACATAACATCCATTCTTTGTACAAAAGTTCAATGCAAGCCTACACCACAGATTTTAACACTATGATCATCCTTTTGAATGAATCCTAAACTCTGGCTTGGATTTGGGTCAGAGCACAAAATTTGCACCCTGGGAACCTTTCATAAATGAGGTCCCTGCTTCCCATCCGTCATTTTAATAGCATCTACTATTTCTCTGCCGCCTTCATTAGGGTTTGAAATTAACAGGAGTTAGGAATAAAATTGAGATTGAGAGTTTATTAAATTGCAGGGAAATTGCAGCGAAACCTCAAAATGGCAAAAATTCCGTTTGTTTGCATGCTCCTTGAAAAATGTGTTTTTGTTGAAGCAAGACCTCTCAATACACAACTAAGCATTTTCTATCCACTGCAACATTTCACTGATGCGCCAAACCTCTAAAGTGCTGCTGTTGTTGTTCAAAACTCCGTTTGAGGGGTTGTAGAGAGAAGAGTCAAAATCCTGTCCAAACCTTCCTAACACCACAGATTCTCACTGACACAGTTCTGTATGTTTTCTGCCCAAGGAGGAGTAAATTTTCCCTCTGCCATACTTCATATTTTCATCCAAGCACTGGTAAAAGTATGATTACTGTACTGAACCGTAAGCCCTGTATCATCAATCGAACAGAATTGCTAACTGTAAAGCTAACCCCCTGCTGACAATTATATATCAGCTTTCCAAATAGCCTGTTTGTCAGCGCTGCCATGTCAGATTGCTGTTTTCATATGTATCCCTGAATGTTTTTGAAAACCTCATTTTTTGGTGATGGAAAACACCTGCTTAGAGAAGACAAAAGGCCAAAATGGAGAGAATTTACATTTCTCATGTTGGCATTCTGCTTTTTCCCCCCTCTTCTTTGTCTCACTTCTCTCTTGTGTCTGCGTCTCAGTTTCTGTTTGCTGTCCCCTCATTCCTCCTCTCCTCTCCAATCCAGGTCTATGATAGTGATTACCTTAACTGCCAGCCAGCATTTGTTAGCACCCTGTCGTTATCTCGTCTGTGCCTTGACAGAGGCAGTGCGAGCGTTAAGTTAAGCGGCCTGTGTGGAGGCTGCCTACAGTAAGGCTAAGGATGGGGTGTGGATTTAGATGGGGCCACTCATCTACTCATTGGCTGATGCTAATGATGGGGAGAATACTACAGACGGAACGAGCGCTTCTTTTGATCCTTCCTCCCCTCCTCAGAAAACCTCCAGTCCTGCCTGCTGGGATTGCTCATGGAGAGGGCTGCTAGTCTTCTCATTGCTTTGTCCCATGTTTCACTTCATGTCGAACAAAATGTATGTTTCTGCACACATGCATGTGAACACGTTATTACATGGTCATTATTTGGACCAGATCGGATCTGTCCTGACAATATGATCGACTTGTCTTGATGATATTCTGATTTTCAGCTCACCTCATGCATTCTCATGACAGCTCCTGATTTGTGCAGAGAGGAAGCAGCCTGTTGCCTTATTGATTTTATATCTCATGTTGTTTTCATTTGTAGCACTCTGAAGACCACAGAAAAGTTTTCTCATTGCTAACATATCCCACCTCTGGTGCTCTTTCGGTCCTAATGTATTTTCTTTCTCCTGTTCGTTACAGCTCCAGGAGACTGTCAAAAGGAAACTAGACAGTGCGCGGTCACCCCTCAACGGAGAACAGAATGGCATCTGTGATGGAGGCAGCTACTCGCCGACCACCAAACGGGTACGGAAGGAGGGCGCCGGTGGTTTGGACTCACTAACAGGTCTCCCTAACAACAACAATAACAACAATGTACCACCCATCTCTCCACTGCATCATCAAATGGACATTAAGCCCATACTGGGCGGGCCCAACACATCCACCGGAAACAACACTACAAACAGCAATGGCAACCACATTGGCCAGGCATCAGATGAGCTGGGCAAGAACGGTGGCAGCCATCTCCCAGACATGAAGCTGAACGGCTCTCTGCCGGACCTGGAGGACAGCTTCAGCCTCCTCAAAGACCTGAAACAGGAGCCACTGGATGACGGAGGTGGGATGGAGTCCTCTGATCCCCAGTCTCTGTCCAATCAGAACAAACTGTTCTCTGACATCAACCTCAATGATCAGGAGTGGCAGGAGCTGATAGATGAGCTGGCCAACACTGTGCCAGAGGACGATATGCACGACCTCTTCAACGAGGACTTTGAGGACAAGAAAGAGGCCGAGTTTGGCAGGCCAGCAAACAATCAGACGCCGGGGCCACAGGAAGCAACCGCGAATACGACGGCACCTGGAGGGGGAGCAGCGCCCACAGCAGCCCTGCCTCCTCCTCCTCAGCCTCCACAGGGAGGCCCACAGGTTCCCATGGGCTCACCACAGGTCAGTGCTCAGAGGGTCAACATGATTTCCCACAGTAGGAGTATTTAACCCCCATCTGTGCCCTGAGTTGTGACCATCTTAAGTGAGGTCATTCAGTCACATCTTGATATTTGTCTGATGTTCTTTAAAGGCAAAATTACAGTACATTTGTTAGTGTGTAACTTAGTTGGAGGGCCAATGCCAGTTTGCTTTATTTGTAACCGCCACAGTAAATTGACAGAAACAAATCATAAACCATGTATAATCAGCATGTATAGTATAAATTACAGTTATTGATTCATTTCAGGTGCAATGATTCCAGGTAATGAGTAGAAATTGTTGTTGAAAGTCTTTCATCAATTCTGATTTGTGATCCACTTTCTACAGTATTCAAATCATTTGAACCGGTTTTAAATTATAACTAATTATTGATTCCAGTTCATAGTAATTTATTCACACAAGTGTGTCCTTCGGTTTACTGTTTCTAAATTTATAATACATGAATAAAACTTTGAGCTGTGCAGAAGAAGAAACATGCCTACAGGCTGCGTTGGAGTTATGATATAGTTTTATAAGCTAGCTGTGAGGTATTTTGGTCTGAGACAGATGGCTTCCAGCCAGACTAAAAAAATCAGTCTTTAAAGTTATGAACAGACTTCCGTGGACACTGTACGAGCTTTACTTTTCTGAACCAATATCATTCACCAGTTCCTAAATAGTCCAACCAGAAAAAACGGCCTAAAATAGTCAAAAAAAAAAATAATCTACCACTGAGACCATTTCTTGACGAACTGTTTATCCATCCTTCCCATGCTTCTGTGCGACGTCACCGGCCATGTCGCAGGTTGTCAGACACGACTGGTGAACACTGGCTTTGGTAAAGATCTCTTTACAGGAAAAATGGCACAAAAGCTTCTGACAACAAGACTTTGGGAAGTAACTCCCTCTGATACCACAAACAAAGAGTCTTTTTTTTTCATACTTGGCTGTTTGTGTAAAGATTAAACAAACAAGAGACAAACTGCTAATTTGAAAGCCTTAAAGGTGTTGATGGGCACAGTTTTGAACTTTGTAAAGATTCAGGTCTTTCCCGTGTTTAATCTTTGTTCTGAGCTAAGCTAATCTCTTCCTGACATTGTGTTGAACTATTCATTTATGAGTGGGATTTTTTGTGTGTTTGGACTACTCAGGTGCGGCCGTCATCGTCAGGCCCTCAGTTTGCCACCACTGCCAATGGAACGCCTCCACAGCAACCTTTGCAGCAGTCTCCCGCTGTTGCCATGGCATCGGGTTCCCCATTGCACAATTGCGTGGCTCGCTCCCCCCAGACGCCGACCCAGGCTCAGACACAAGCAGTCTCTAGGCCCGGGAATGGATACATGATGAACCCAGGCCCGGGGGTCAGTCAGGCGGGCACAGGTCCTGGAGCAGCTGGGGTCGCCCCTGGAGGTCAGCCTGTAGGACCAGTGACACCTGAACTCTCTCCAGCAGAACAGCTAAAAGCAATGGCTCAGCAACGTGCTAAACTGCTGCAGCAGAAGCAGCAGCAGCAGCAACAAGCAGCTAACTGGTCCCCTGCAGGCGCTCCAACCAGTCCCTACAACTCTGGTCCCTTTAACCAAGACAAACCCAACAGCCCCATGATGTACCCACCGCAAGCCTTTAACACACCACAGGGCCCTCTAGTGGCTGGGATGGCCCCCAACAATGGGCCCAAAGCCCCCATGAACAACTACCTCCCTCACAACCACATGGGCATGATGGGCCAGCAACAGCCGAACAGCATCAACCAGAACACCCTGTCCAAACAACAGCAGCAACAGCAGCAGCAAACAGCAGCCATGTTGTCCTACAACAACACCAAACCCCTGAGCCACTTCAGTGGCAGTGGGGTCGACCACATAGGCCAGAGGATGACCCCACCCATGGGAGGAAACAATCAGGTCAAGAACCCCATGATGCCTCCCTACATAGGTGGCGGGGGAGGTGGCGGCCAGGGCGCGGGGCCAGGGCAGACCCAGGGGCCGATCCCGGGACAGACAGCTCACCTGAGCGAGGAGCAGAAGAGGATGTTGCTGATGAAGCAGAAAGTGCTGAACCAGAACATGCCCTACAGTGCCATGCAGCCTCATGGACAGGTAAGAGAACTGATCCATTACCGTTTTTAATCAATGTGGCTTGGATTTGGATTGCATTGGTGCAGTCCACACGTAGTCAGTGCTGTTGCGTTGGTCCAGACGGAAGGCTTCAGTTGCAGTGTGTCCGTAGTTTGACCCTGATTCCAGAGTCATTCTTCAGATGAAAACAGAGAGCAGCCACTGTGGAGTGACACGTTTTACGGTGGTGGTGCTATTCAACACTCAACCCATGACCTTGGGAGGAGAACCAAGCACCCGACTGTTTCTGCTTGTCAATCCTTGAGGAGTGATATGAAATGCTGGCGGTCCACTGGAGGCATGTTATAAAATGGACAGACATCTTGGGCTCCTTTTCGCTCGCAGAATGCCCATTAGCAAGGATTAAGATATAAAAATACGAGCATATTTAAACTGTTGACCGGGACAGATAATGGAAAATGGATTTCTGTTTTGTAAAACCTTCCAGAGGTGCAGCCAGGGAAGGTAAAATGGCGGTAGTTGCCCCAGCAACAAGCCAGGGCTGGGAATAGGCATAGGAAAATGGCCTGTCGAGAGTGTATTGATGCCTCTGCAACACTAGCAGCACTGATAGCCTCCCCCCACTCCTCCCTCCCCAGACACACAAGCGCATGCACTCACACACCACGCCAAACACCAAAGCTAAACGGCTCCTTAGCTCATATCCCCAATCTGTCACAGCTGACTGATGGCTGAGATTGGACCGCTAAGCCAAGCTAGCTGCTGTCATTACCGAGAGCCCACCTCGGGCAGTTTGTTTTCCGAGCCCGGCGACCAGCACAGCCCACTCTGAACGCTCCAGTGGCTCCGCCAGGTGTCAGGTGTCCTCAATAATCCACCGGACGGAGGACGTTAAGGAAGTGTGGGTGGACTCCACTTTAACAAATATACACCTACGCAAGTGAGAGCTCGCACTCCTCGTGGTGTTGCTCATTATCTCAGGGCCATTGTGTTATCGTCATTAGAAAGTGTGTGCGTGCTTGTTGATGATGCACTTGTCAATGCTGTCTCCCTCTACCTTTATCTCTCCGTCTCTCTCTCACTCTGCCTCTCTTGTGTTCATGATATGGCTACAGTCAGTCAGTCACCTCCTCCTCTTCCTCCTCCCCTCTGGTGATCTCTGCGTCTTCTGTCCTGCTCCTCCTCCCCCTCTCCTCCCTCTCTTTCTCCCTCTGCCAGAGACACTCAGCACCAATAAAGGAGCAGATTTATTAATATGGGGCCTTTGTGGCTGCTGCCTGGAGGGCTGTGTGTTTGTGTGCGTAAGTGAGTGAGCGCCAGTCTCTGCACATGTATGTTTGTGTGTGTTTCATAGATTTCGGCAGGGGGGGGTGAGTAGAAGGGGGAGGAGAGATTTATTTGAGTGAGCAGGGGAGAATTGGAGACCGGGAAAAGAGAGGAGAGGGATGTGCAGCTACGACTTAAAGGAGAAAGGCAAATGCAGAAAGAAAGAGATTTATTGTAGAGTGAGGATGGAGCATATTAAAGAGAAAGTCAAGGGCCTGGAAAGGGAGAAATAAAGGAGAAATGCAGAATGGAGTGTCTGCAATACAAAACACTCACTGCTCTACATGCATGTAGCCCGACTGTACTGACTCTGTAATTAGTACGTTTATTTTTAGTGAATAGTCACACAGGTCTCAAATAACATTAGCAAATCAACTAGAAAGCAGAAATTACAGCGCACTTTTCTTCAAGGAGTTTGTCATAGTGGTCATTTATTAGGGTGGAGATGAGCTCTACATCAATATTTACAGGATGTAGACAACCATTGCTAACACTTAAATCGGAGGATTACTTCAGACTACTAGTCATGGGGAGTACTTCTTAGCCTATAAAACAGTTTTATGATGTCGTCTTTGGAAGAGCTTTGTGAAATTTGAGAAAAAAATCCCGATGATCTCATAGTCAGGGTTATCTTGGCAGAGACTAAAAAGTTTTAATTAAAAGTCTGTGTTACAAACAGAGTTTGAAAGACAACCAAACAGGGAGAGCGTAAGGGAAAGCAGATTGCATCATGGGAAGTGTAGGATCCTACTAGACGTCAGGATATATCAGCTTCAGCTGCATTAATATTGGTGATGTGTTTTTAAATCAGTCTCATAAATCACCCGACTTTATCAAATTCCACTACATGTCTCTGGAGCACTATTTTAATGACTGGATTTTAACACTGAAGTAATTTAATTACAAGTACCATTACAGAGGTGGGTCATATTAGATTGGATGCTATTGGCAATATTTGTCAGCCTACAAAGAGGTCTTGGCAATCAGCTTTTAATATTAGAGTTTTCAGACCATCTGTGCCCAAATTGTAGGCACATTGGACCAAAAACTGCAAAATTGTTCAGTATGTCAAGGTGAGAAATCTTGAAAATAATCGCAACATATGCCAAATGCAACAAACTAGGAGGTGCTACAGTTCCAAGCTGAAATGAATCAACAGGAAAATAGCAATGCTCTTTTTTTCCTCCACTTTAGATCTTTAATTGCCAAAAAAAAAACAGATAGTAAGCAGTGTTTTTTATGGCTTTTGTCATTATTCTTATTTTATGTATTTCTTTATATAGGCAAAGCTAACCAATGTTAGTATTAGCAACACTTCTATCACTGCTTAGAGTTAGGGTTAGGGTTAGTCTATACCTCTATATGTTTTGTCACAAAGATGATCCCATGTCTGTCGGCTTTAGCAGAACTGTTAGCCTGTTGGTTTCTTCCTGTCATTCAAACTGTGTTTAGAGAACACCTTTGATCACTTCACACTTTCCTGTTCTCTAACACCACACTGTGTCTTTGTTGTTGAGTTCGTAGACCTTGGCTGGACCTTTCAGGTAAACCAGTGTCTGCTGACAGTTGAATGGCTGTCAAAGCTCAGCTGGATAATTAAAGGTTTATTTGGATGTGTACGTACGTACATTTCTTGTTGTGGAGTGATTTGTGCTGATATGTTGATGTCCCCTGAGACGCCCTGTGTAATGGTGTTTGTGTTGGGGTGAAGTGATACTAGCTGTGTTTAGATTCTATTTTCTTTGTCTGAATTAGCATATGTGTACATTAGCCTTTGGCTGTGTGTGTGTGTGTCGTCTCACAGGTGGTGTTGAAGCATCACTGTCTCTGTGCTCCGTCCTGTCTCCCTCTCTGGTTCTGTCTTCTGTCTGCGTGTGGAGGCTAATCCAGTTAGCAGCTGCTCGGGGAAACTTCAGCCTCGCTCCTCAAAAGCTCGTTAGTCAAGCTTTAATTGTTGCTCCCTCGCTTTGCATATCGCCATGACGCTAATTTATGCCCGTTGTCGCGGTTACCGTCGCCACGGTGGTGGATGTCTCAGTGGAAGCAGCAAGTGGGGGAGCGAAGGAGCATGCACGAGTTTTGTGGAAGATGTTCGTGTGATGATTGTCTGCGTGTGACGGATGATGCAGTCGCCTGTGTGTGTGTGTGTGTGTGTGTGTGTGTGTGTGTGTGTGTGTGTGTGACAGAATGAGTGTGAGGCGGATGTGGCTTGCTGCTCAAGCGTGCGTGCAGCTGTGTGAAGCTAGCAGCGCGGAGGCGGGTCTCCAGGGTTATCTGAGTGATGATTGGATGAGAATGGATTGACAGGTGTTAGCCTCAGAGGAGGGCTTTCCGTGTCATCATGATAAATTTGGGCGGGAGCTTTGACTGTGTGTGTGTGAATGAGTTCCCTGTGTGTGCCTGTGCGTGTAGGAGATCACCGTGTCACACATCGACTGCAGTGCACCAAGGAGCCGACGCCAGTGCTTATAGCCCTGTGAGTCACGACACCAGCCCCCTCACACATGTACACACACACACACACACACACACTCATCAAATAAACAGGCTTTGAAAAACAGCCACAGGCATGCACGCTCTCTGCCGTAGCCCCTCCCTCTCTTTCCAGAGGTAAAGCCCCTCTCATCATTCTCTCTCCTCCTTTTCATCTCTCTCTCTCTCCATCCTCTCCTGCTCAGAACCTTGACCTCCACAAGGTCTCAGAGGTGGCAGACTTAACAAACGCACACATACAGAGCCACTTTCCCATAGGGTCTCACACATGCTGAGCTAGAAGCCCACCAATTCATTGGACCAGTAATATCATCTGATTTCAACAGATTTCCTGAACCAATATCCTATATAATAGATCTTGGTATATCAGAAGATCTTTTCCTAAACATTTATCGTATGAGTGTCAGTTAGTCGTCACTTCCTGTATGAAATTCTTCTTAATTTTACTAGTGCCTAAAACAAACAAAAAGAGAATTAGATTTAACATTTAGCATACTTACTTTTTATTGTTTTTATATGTTTAAATGTATCTTCAAATCAGCACAGCAACACAACCTAAAACTGCTGCCTTCTTTTTGAGGATAGAAAAATTATTATGGTCCATATGGTGTTTATTTTGTTTATTGGAATAAATTCTTTAGAGTTGTCCATGGTGTCAGTTATGGCTGAAAACGTTGTATTGCGTCACTCAGTGAACACAACAAGGTCCATTCTATAGCACAGGGGCTCCATGGGTTGCATTCAAAAAACATCATTACATAACCTCATTAGCTCATACTGGATATTTAAAAAGCTGACAGCCCTATTACATGGACAGTCTCAGAGCCAGCGGATATCCAGATATCCAGACAAACTCATATCTTGGCCAAGACTTCCTCTTCCATGCGCCGTCATTGTTTACAGTCCGACTGGCAACTTCAGACACAAAGACAACATTTGGGCTAATCTTTGTAAACAGATGTCTGCATAAGAATGCTGATAAATTTTAAAAGCTTTATTGTTCTGAGATTGCGTTTCAGCCAATGTGTTCCACGTCTTTTGCTCTCCACATGGACTGTTTACCTGCATGCAACGCTAAATCTGCTCAAATGTGATTGGTCAGTACTGCTCGTAACAGACAACAAGTGCAAGCCAGAACGCAACTAAAATCTTCTCCATTGTCTACAGATTTGTTTATAGCGATTACGTGAGGGATTAATTTATATAAAGATGACTTCGAGATTGGTGTCTGTTACAATGATTTTAATAATACAGCCTTGTCCACACCACACATTACTTTAACTAAGGTTTATTAAATACAGTTCCGTTTTTCTGCACTTTTTTAAAATGCAACTTATTTTTCTTTTCTAGCTCAAAACATAAGTGTTATATTTATATATTTATAAACATGATTTTATATCTCATATATATATATATATATATATATATATATATATATATATAAATGAGATTATATATATATAATTTTTGTTGTTGTTGAATTTGCTGATTATAGTTGTAATTGATGCTATTTTAATGTAACCAAATGTAATGGATTTGGAAAATTAAGGGATTTGTGTTAGGCGTAAAATTTAGTGCTGATATTTTATTACTTACCAGAATTTTTAAACTCTCAAATATCAATACCTTTATCGGCCTCAAAAATATCTGTCTGGCTGTATAACAAACCACATGGTAAAGGATGGAGGGAACGAGCAGCGCGGGGAGTGAGAGAGAAAGAGAGAAGAACTGGGGACAGCACAGCCTCAGACCAAGTAATTTCTCTCTCTCTTTCCTCCATCTATCCCCATGAGCAGGAGATATTACCTTCCCACCCTCACTCCCTCCCTTCCTCACGTACACACATTTTATCTCCTGCTCACTCTGTCACACCCCCCACACTCTCTCTCTGAGTCACACACACACAAATGAATACTGCTCACTCTCTGGCTCCTCAATCTCTCTCTCTCTCTCTCAGACACACGTGTCAGGGCTTGAGCTGAGCTGCTCTCAGATCCTGTAGAGAGCCTCTGAAGATGGGAGGGGGTGGGGGGGGCAGGTTGTGAAGGGGTGTTCGGGTGGAGCAGGGAGGTGGGAAGGCAGAGGAGAGGTGGAGGGGGCAGAGTGGAGACTGCTGTGTTCTGGTGTATATTTGCGCTCTCTCTCTCTCTCTCTCTCTCTCTCTCTCCCTCTCTCCCTCTCTCCTGAGATGCTTCCTGTTAAGACAAACACAAGACAAACAGCCCTAGCTCTCTGTGCTCCTGCTGTCCATTTCTTCATATCTGTTCCCTTTGCTTCCTCTCCTCCCGTCACCTCTACACCTCTCATCACTTTTACTTTCCTTTCATTTCCTTTCCTCTCCTATCCTCACATTTCCTTTCCTTCCTTTCCTTTCCTTTTGTTTCCTTTCATTTCCCTTTTCTTCCCTCACATTTCCTTTTTCCTTTTCATTTTCCTCCCCTCTCTTAACATTTCCTTTCCTCTCTTTACTTCCCCATTCTTTCCCTCCATCCTCACCCTCCCTCCCTTGACCCCCCCCCCCCCTTGCCTCCTGAACCACTCGTCCTCTCCTGTGCTTAGAGGGAGCTGTTAGTGCTGAGCTCCAGTTCACTACTCCTGATCAATATGTGTGTGTGTGTGTTTATGTGTGTGCGTGTACATATCAATGTATATGTGTGTATCTGGTTTACTGCAAGACTGTGCATGTGTCTGATACAAAAGTGTCTATATTTATGTGATTTAAGAATGTTTGTGTGTGATGTAAGTTATGTAAAATTCCATATGCATGTGTGTTATACACAATAAGCATGCATGATAGTGAGTTTGTTATGCAAATGTATCTATGTGTTTTGTGTGTGTCTGTGTGTGTGTGTCCATGTGTGTGTAAGCAGCGGGAAAGAAAACAATTCCCAGGGTCCCCCAACTCCCCACCCCACAACACACACACACCCCCCAACAAATCTGTTTGGTTCGCTCCGACAGCGCCAGAGCAAACACACTGAGACAGACCATCTCCACCCATTCGACACGCCCTGGGGGTGTGAACACAGGGCTGGAAAGGAAATATCAATACTCACCTTCACCAACAGGCTGCTCTTTCAGAGGAATGCCACTGTATAGTGGAGTGTTTATTACTAGAGAGTATGTGTCTGTAATCAAGCCCTCTAAAATTAACCTCATCTGCAGTATTGACCTGCAGGCCTCAGTATGTGGGAAACCAGTCATGACACAGTGAGTCTGCAGGCACATGTTGTCTGAGTGCATGTGTATGTGACTTTAAGTATGTGCATATGTAGAAGAGCAGCCGTAGCCAAGTGTGTGTGTGTGTGTGTGTGTGTGTGTGCTTGGGGGTGGGTGAGGGTGGGGGGTAAGATCATTCTTATGCTGTGTCTGTGGGCCAAAGGGAGGGAGGAAGGGAGATGCAGTCAGAAGGCTGCATACTAAACAGACTGCTGTCACCCCGCCAGCACCTCGCACACACGCACACATACACATTCGGAAGCATAAATGCATGCTTGGTTGCTCTACCTCTTATAGACACACTCACAAACAGTCCACACACACACTCTCACACACACAGATACAAGCACGTAAACACACACACACACAC
>JBBMOC010001240.1:0-13224 GCA_037975185.1 Centropyge bicolor | reverse complement strand
ATGTGCGTGTGTGTGTGTATGCGTGTGTGTGTGAGTGTGTGTGTGTGTATGCGTGTGTGTGTGAGCGTGTGTGTGTGTGTGTGTGTGTGTCTGTGCGTGTGTGTGTGTCTGTGCGTGTGCGTGTGTGTGTGCGTGCGTGTGTGTGTGTCTGTGCGGGTGTGTGTGTGAGCGTGTGTGTACACCGCACAGTGCTGCAGATATTCATTCAAGTACAACATCAGGATTAGCAAACAATGTTAGGTATTCTCCTGGTCGAGCTGCTCTCCTGCTCCGCCGTCTGATGGTGATTACCAAGTGTGAGTGGAGGCTAAAGACGCCGCCGTCGGCTGCGAGCGTGTTCGTCACCGAGGTCGGACTTTGTTTTGAATTGTATTTTCATAAAGCAGGTCTCAAACACAACAATGACACGGCCTCATAAAGAACACGCCTACAAAATGGCGAAGGCCAGGTATGGCGTGTTCATCACTCCCTTTAATTACGAGCTTATATCACTGCAGGTCGTAGCCAGTCGTGTCATTCATTGTCACTCAGAGTTACACAACGCACACATGCAATCATCTGGCATGTAGGCAGTGCTATAGGTTTTCTATGACAGTTCACACGGTCGAGGTCAAGGCAGACTTTCTCCCAAGAGAAGCAAACAGGCTTCTCACAAAAGTTCTTCTCTGCAGTGAATTACAGGTGACACAGTCTCAGCCAGGTGCTTTATGTAATATAAACATTATGCAGGAGACTTTTTGTCTGGATGTCCACGGGTTTAACAAACAGCAGGAATGTGTGTGCAGTACATGAATGTATGGACGGAGGATTTATTGATTGTGCCAAAACAGGAAAGCTCATTTTCTAGTCTGTCTTGTTAGAGGAAGCTGCGGTGGAACAGTCGTCTGTGTCCTCGAGAAAGTTTGTTCTTTTTGACCATCAGGTCTCTGGAAGCTGCAGGTGGATATGTGCTCACCTGTACCTGCTGTATACCTGTGTTCACACTTAAGACACCTCTGGGTGACGTCGGTCAGTTTGCCATCGACTAAATCTGGCCCCTGATCCTTCTCTGGCCCCTGATCCTCATCTGGCCCCTGATCTTCATCTGGACCCTGATCATTCTCCAGCCCCTGATCCTTCTCCGGCCCCTGATCCTTCTCCGGTCCCTGATCCTTCTCCGGTCCCTGATCCTTCTCCGGCCCCTGATCATTCTCTGGCCCCTGATCCTTCTCCGGCCCCTGATCCTTCTCCGGCCCCTGATCATTCTCCGGCCCCTGATCATTCTCCGGCCCCTGATCTTCATCTGGCCCCTGATCATTCTCCGGCCCCTGATCTTCATCTGGCCCCTGATCTTCATCTGGCCCCTGATCTTCATCTGGCCCCTGATCCTCCTCTGGCCTACAGTAATTCTTCACAGTCATTCAGTCACTTTTGGTGAATCTGCACGATAACGTTTCTCCTCTGCACTGTAACCATGGATGTACAGATGTCAGGAACACGCCACATTTCTTCAGACAGACCAATGAATGAATGAATGAGTGCATGGAGTTACAGAAGCTTGAAGAACAGAGATGAGACAGGAAGTGACATCATGACTCCATTAGCTGCTTTTATACACCAAAAAAAGGAGCATGGTTCACAGACAGCTGTGGAACAAGAGTCAAACTCATCACTGCAGCTCCACTTCACATGCTTTTACTTATTACAATCTATTCAGACTTGAAAACAGGAGCCATACATTAGCAAAGCTCACATGCAAGCGTTTGCTCATTGAACTGAATATGAACGCATCCTACACTGCGTATTTAATTCCTCTGACGTTCAGATGTTACACAATAAAACAAATTCTGACCAAATACTTATTAGAACTAATTAAGCCTCGATCAGCGTCGCAAATCCTATTTTGAATGTTTGAATTTTTTTTAGATTATATTACACAAGTGTAACAGGAAAGAGGTCTCAAACAAATATATCTTAACATTGAACTTTCAGAGACGGATATTCAGGGTTATGCACTGCACATAAAGCCTGATTAAACGCTACATGATGTCAGCAACACCTGAAAAAGAAATGAATCATCTTTCAAATGCTAATCTTGAAGACACTTCCTTTATGATCAATGGACCATATTACCAGCTGAGGTGAGAAGTCAGACACGAAACACACCCTTTCATTTGGGGAAACATGAGACTCTTATGCTTTTAACTTCATCGACACAGGACTGTTTGCAAAACTTAAAAAACTAATTATAGGGCAAATGTCTCATCCTGGAACGACCTTGACTGATGACAAAGCCTGATGCATTGAATATACAAGTGAACTGGCTGTACTAAGACGAGCAAGTGACATCAAATTATGAACCTCTGGAGACTTCAGTTTATTAAAAAAACATCAACCTCAAAGCTCACACTATGATTTACACGTACAGGCTAAGACCTAACTGGACACAGAGGACACAACAATAAAGAACATGAGCATATGGAGAGAGTCTGCAGGCTGCTGGCTGGGCCTGACTCAGCATGTTAAACAGCTTCATCACATCCAATCACATCCGAGCTGGTTACAGCTGAAGTCATATTTGGGAGCATTACTATGATTCAGGACACATGGGTTGAAATGTGTTGTCACCAACAGATGGTGTAACCTTAAACATGCCAGCAAAGTTCACATTTATAAACTATGAAGACAAAAAGCCATATGAAGCAGTTCAAGCATACAATTAAGGACAAAGACGTACAGACTCCCTGCCTGAGAGACACATGGCGAATTAAAAGATCACACACACTCACACACACTGACAGATTCTGTAAAGGGGGAAGGGGAACAGTATGGGTCAGAGGAAAAATGGAAAGTGGGCAACAAAGCGAAAAGCTGACATCTGTCTCTGCAGTGTGTGCAGAGAAGAAACAGCAAGTCTGTGCTGCACTCCATGTTAACCAGCCGGAGTACCAGCAGCACGGGAAGCCAATATGAGGTATGGTGCCAGGGGCATGATGGGTAAAAACATGGTTTACACCAGCATTGGAAACAGCGAATGTTTGGAGTGAAAAATCACTGTAAATATGAGGGTGTTTAACGTGTGTTTAACGGCACTGATCGATACCACGATGTCTCAGCAGTACGAATATTTGAGCGAATAAAAAGCTGGAGAGTCCAAAGAAAAGGAAGCTGTCATAGACAAAAAAGAGCCAAAGTGAAAGCAGCACCTCAATCAAAAACACAGTCACATTTGTAACAATGCCAATAAGTGAAAATACAGATTAGGGCTTAGAGCTTTTCTCCACAGTGTCGTGTAGCTCGCTCCATGTTTACATAGACAAGACATTTACAGGCCAAACGTCTGTGGTTACCTCAGGTACGTTTGGAATAACTGCAGATATACTGTCGTACTGCATGGTGTTGTAAAGTACTGCATTTCCTCAGACAGTGGTCTGGGCCTGTATTTACCTGAACTGCAGGAGGCCCCAGGCCTGTATATGAAGCAGGCTTGTATTAGAGGCAGGTCTTTATTTTTCATTCTCTGTGTTTGATAAGTATAATTTCTCATATTGTTTCAAGCAGCTGAGAGACATGAGGCTTGCAGGAACATTTGCATTTTGGAAATCAGTAAAATTAAACTACTAAGTCAACAATATTCTCGCACCAAGCTTCGTTTCGATCCGCTCTTGTCGGCCCTTTCAAAGTCACTGAATTACACTAATACAGACTCGATATTTCCTGGATCTGTTTCAAATTACTGGCCCTTTAGTGTTTCAGCAGACAGAAACATTTATTTAATGTTTATTAACATTCAGCAAGGGGGGTGAAAACAGCAGAATATATTGAACCTATTTTGGGGCCATTATTTGTTCATGTTGACCAGCTTTAATTTGAGCATATACAGTGTATGCTGTAAACTCCCCTTCCCTTTTGTATGTGTAGGAACTCAACACATTTACCATCAAGACAAACGCCTGTATGGCACCTTCTGTCCTTGAGGCTACAGAGGTGAGAATGTGAGAGTTTCAGTGCATGTGAAAGATGAACCAGCGCATTCTTTGGTGTGAATGATTCAATACAACCACAGTTTCATGACCTAAACCTGAACATGGCAACTACAGAGCAGTCGGGTCGAGATCTGGAGACTGAAGGTATCCAACCATTCGCTCTCCTGTATGGACACAGAGCAGCGTCTCTGCATCTAAACAACAAGAGAGATTCAAATTTTGGAGACAGACAACAAAACAATCCCCCCGCAAGAACTGTTCAGTATCAGTTCTGGAGATTTTAATTGTATCATCACAAGGTCAAGAGTAAACTCAGCCAACATGTTGAAAAAGTCCTTGAAGCTCTCAGGATAAAAGATCATGTTAACATCTACGGTTCCATGACAACGGAGCCACGCATCTGCTGAGGAAGATCATGTGGTCCGATCAAAAGCTCCAGAAGGCTGTGGGCTTTGTGGTGACACGGCTCAGTGAAACAGTGTGATTTCCTCTGTGTCTGTGGGTGAACTCTCCACTGCTGGCTGTGCAAACAGAGGGTGGACAAAAAACACTGACACCTGTAGATGCACAACGCAGTAGCTCTGGAAACATATGGGTTTTTATGGGCTGGTTTTCAAGCTGCACTTTGTGGTTTTGTTCAGCGGAACACATTAAACTACAAGGTGTTGTTTTTGTCCCACCAGTGAGCAAAATAGCACGTCCCCTTTTAGATTCTGAAAAGCTTTCTGAGCTGTGTTTTATCTCCTAAATGTGCTGCATAAATAATGTGGGTGATTATTATGATTATGATTAAAGGTCATTAGGGGTGTGTTTGGTTATCATTTAAGCCTTTGTTGTATAAAAAAAGAAAGTGTAGTAGAATAATCTGAGTGCAAAAATTTGTTGACAGTATTTTCTGGATTACTGGATTATTTTATCACAGTCCAGTTACTGTAAAACATGATTTGTTACTGCAGTAACTCCAACCAGCTGAAATCAGATTCCTTTGATGTGAAGATAGTGTGAATCATGATGGATGAATAAAGGACAGACGTGAGAAGGACTGGAGGCGTGGACAGTCTGTTGACGGCATCCTGGCCTCTAGGAGAAACGTTGCATTCTGGGAAAAAGAGACCATCCAGGCTCTTTGCATTTATTGCTCTCCTTTTAACATCGTCCTCTCCATTTCCTCTCTCCAATTCTCATCACCTATTTTATTCCTCCTTTAATCAATTTCATTTCTCCCTGTCGACAAGCAGATGCAGCAGTTCTGGTCAGGTTCCTATGGCAACCGCAGTTGCTAGGCAACACACGACTCTCCATCATCCATTCCAGAAGTCTGACAGATGGAGAGGGAGGACGCCAAGGCGAGAGTGAGAGGAAGAGGAGAGAGAAGGGGAGAGAGGGGGACATTAGGAAAGAATGAAGAAGAAGAAACGGCGAAAGCATGAAAACAGAGGAGGAGCCGAGAGGTGGAGATGATGCAATCCAAATAAAACACAGTGGCTCCAACAACTGCATCAATGATCCACTCTTCATTTGGATTCCTTCTCTGACTCAAACCCTCCATTAGTCCACAGCTTCGTGTTTCATTATGGTCGTAAAGGGGGGCTTCGTTTATTAACAAATTTTGTTCCGGTCAGTTTTTATGAACGATATTTCAACACGACGACTCGCTATAAAGCTTTCACCTGCCGTAATAGATTATATTAGATTACAGCCTTTGCACAGCACAAGTACTGAGACAGGGAAATGCAGTTCTAACCAGGAGTGCAGTGCAGAGTAATGTCCATTCATATATACAGATAAATAGAGTGTGTATATCTTCATCTTCATATGTTAAAACCTGATTCCAAAAGGTTTTACCAAGATTTTTAATTAGTTCTTATTTCAACAGAAAACATTAAAGATTACCGATGTGTTCATGCTCAAAGGTAATAAATCACATCAACATGAGTCAACTCACGGTAAAAGAAGATATATAGACACTTTATTTATCCCTGTGGGAAACTCCATGTCACAGCAGCAGGACATGAACCACACAGTACCCACATGAAACATCTGACCTTTTAAAACACAGGTGTTCAAATCAAGATGTACATTATAAGTTAGCAGCTAAAACGATATACTGCACTGTGTCTGAAGTTGAACAGAAAATGCAGGTAGCAGGTATGATGCTGCTGATATGATGCTCACCTTCCAGCCAATGAGGGCAGAGCATCCTTCATGGCCACACACATAAAGAACATAAAGAAAGTCTCTCTCAGGAATCTCTCTTTTCTTAATGTGACACATCACATACACAGTTAGCCAAACATCCAGCCTGTACTGGACGGCATGAGGAAACATGAAGTATTCATACACATCAGTAAACTGGCCACAGCTCTGAATGCAGTAGGTATTGTAGGAAAACCATATACATATTTTTAAAAAGTATTCAAGGTGAAGTAGTGGCCAGTATGTCTGCTATATTTAGAGCGTACAGAATGTCTATTACATAATGGTCATCCTGCCTGACCCTGATTCTGTCTGGCCCATGGACTTCACCAGCAGGAATCTGCTCACGACCAGACTCTCACAGACGACTCGGCCGATGTAAAGACAGGTGGATCTGCTCAACGCTGCTTCCAGCTTCGTAACACAATCTGAAAACAGGCCACTGACTCTCGACCCTGAAAGACTCTGGACAGCAGAGCTCACGACCTGCCACAGACTGAAGGCCGCTCTCCACGTGGATCTTAAAAAACTAAATAGTTATTGGTTGTAAATATCTCTCAGATGTTCAAGTCAAGATTCATGTGATGCACAGTCTCCCACTGAGGACAAACATTCCTGCAGCACTGCAGCGTCTCCGTCCTGACCTTGGTTGTCATGACAGTCAACAAGGCTTGTTGAGCTCAAGGACGAAGCATGTTAAGAGTACTAAAATCAAAAGCAAACTCGCAGCCCAGCTTCTGCAACTGTTGATTCAAATCTCAAAGCCTGCCAGACGACTGGCAGGATGACGATTATGCTACGATACCAGACATGGATGGAAACTCAAACCAGCACTCGCTCTTAATCCGAGCTCGTGCTTTCCCTCATGTCCGGCCAGAATAACTTTGACATGGCCGTAGATTTCACATTTTGGATTGTGGAAGTCTCAATAATGTTTCTGAGGATGAGATTAGAGACACTAGAGTTTAAAATGATAAGGTTTTCAAATGAAAGAGCAATTCAATGGCAGCCAGTGTCGGTGGAATAAGACAGGTGGTGAGGTCTGTTTTGTCTCTATCAAACCATGGATGCAGCATTTCAAATGAGCTGGAGGCCAAAGAATAATGGAGGCAGACTGATTATTGAAGCATGAATGAGCCTTGTGTCCTGTTGTGACAGGACGGATCTTCGTGTGCAAATAAAACAGCTCAAATAATGGAAATTGCTTTAAACTGAAATCCAAGATTTCTTTCATTAACTCTCTTTAAAAACATAATCTTTTCTTTTCTAATAGAGAAAGAATGAAACCAGTATCAACACACGTGTAACTGGAAACTTGTTGTATTCAGATATGAAAGACGGAGGTAGGAACGATTATTGTTTCTCATTTCATATAAACTCATTTACCAGCAAAAAAAAAAAAAAGTAATTAAAAAAAATACGACCCTGACAGTAATGAGCTGAACCGTGCGGCAGGTATCACATGACTGCAGTCACGTGGTCGTCGTTTGTGAGCACTGGACAGCTATTTCTTGTTCCAGGCAAAGCCGCACATTTGCCATTCAAATGTGTTCAGCACATTGACTGACTGTGATGCTCTCAGCCTCACAACTATTTCCCTAAGCTGCGCTGCCTAATGCTACAGCGTCTGAGCTCATCACTTCTCTGAGATCTCTCTGGTGTTCTGTTAATGGACGGAGCACGAGCAGCAGTGATGCAGGGTGGAGGCTCCAGAGCAGCCTCTTCCCACACTGACTCAGAGAAACACACACGTTAAAACTCAACTGATAAACAGCAAGAAGCAGCAAACCAAACCAAACCCTGAAGCTGTTTCGTGTTGAGGCACCAACAGGTGGAAAACTGATTTTCGGGTTCAGCCACAGCAACAAGTGCAGATATGATGGAGGCAGCTGTGCAGGCTGGTGTGAGTCGACATGAATATTTTAGTTTATACAGCTTTACATTACCGGCGCCTTCCTGTACCAGCGACCACCTTCCACTGCATGTTCGAACAGGAACCCTGAGATCCTCCATTTCCTTCTTCTGGTGAGACTGCGCTGCATATCCATCACTTTTACTATTCATTTCCTAAAGTGTGAAAAACCCTCAACTCTGGGTCTTTGAACAGAAAACTCCCTTTGTTTTTTTAAAGAGATTAACGACTCTTCTTTTTAATCAGGCTTTTATAAATGCATCATTTAAATTTATCCTAAAACTTAATCTTTGGTATTTAGACTTTTTCTTGTTGGTTTTTAATTCTTTATTGTGTTGTTATCAAACATCTTATTACTGCAGCTTCTGCATTAACTGCCGTGGAGCCCGAACAATTAGACGACAGCAACGGAGCTGGGCTGTTGATTACCTGGAATGTAGATGTCCCTGAGGCAGAGACACTGAACTGGCCTGGTAACAAGTGTTTTCTGGAAGACGACCTAATGAGAGCTGAGAGCCGGACTAATGACCAGCAGCAACCAGGGGACGGGCTTTGGCTCAAAGGAAGATGGTGAGACGGACAGACGGACAGACGGACAGGCAGGCAGACAGGCAGACAGGCAGACAGGCAGGCAGGCAGGCAGGCAGACAGGCAGGCAGGCAGGCAGATGGACAGACAGAGTGTTGAACAGGGGGATGAGAGGAGAGCAGGGCGACGACCTGGTCACAATAAGCTTCACACATTAGGAACAACACAGCTACAATGTGTCTGTTTCATATAAATGTAAATGGAATATTTTTGGGTTTTACTATTTTCTAACCTTATAGGCTAAAGCATTACTCAATATCATTACAGGTGTAATCAATCGTTGGGAGTAAGTTTACACCAGTTCTGGCCATCAGTGATGATATGTGATGGGAACGTCCAAACTGTAAATGTGACACGATCCAGATCTGGAACAGACTCACTACAGAGAGCTTCTCTGGATTAGTGAGGTGAAATCTACATTCTGACAGATTGCAATGTTTAACAGCTGTTTCACCTGTGCAACAACTCCGCGTCGGCCCAACATTTTAATATGACTCAATAAACTACGACTCCACCCAGAAAACAAAGTCTGCAGGTTTATTGATCACGATGTATTTGTTAGTTAAGAGTGTCGTCCCCACGTGGTCCAATCATGAGCAAGTAAACACTGTTGTCCCACTTTTGTCCAAAAATGTCATTTTAATCTTTTTTTTCTCAATTAATGGATTAATTGTTTGGCCTATTAAATGTCAGAGAATAGTGAAAAATGACATTCACATTTCCCCAGAGCCCAAGGTGACATTATCAAATTGCTTGCTTTGTCCAGGCGCCGGTCCAAGAGCGAAAGAGATTCAGTTTTCAATGAGATAAAAACAACAATCCTCACAAGTGAGAAGCTGGAACGAGGAAATGTTTGGTGCTTTTGCTTAAAAAATGGCTTCTTATCAAAAGAGTCAATGTGTGCAATATTAAAAACTGCTCAGATATGTTTAGTCAGGATGTGAGCAAAATATCACCTGGCAAGTGTTGGAATATTATTGGATGGGTGAAGGTCATGGGTTTCAAACTGGTGTCTAATAAGCACGTGTACCCCCCCCTCCACACACACACACACACACACACACACACACACACACACACAGTAGAAGACAGGAAGTATGAGGTGATGACACTGAACATAAGAGACAGAGAACGACAGAGAGCAACAGGTCTGACAGTGGGAGAGCTGAAGACAAAGAGAAGGAGGAGGGAGAATTAACACAGTCTGTTCTCACAGGGGGGCTGAGACCTAGAACAGTAAGTAAACCTAGTAGAAGCCTGCAGGGCGGCGGTGGTCCCCTGGTACGCCACAACTACTGGCACACAGCCCGTTTGCTCAGAATGGAAACACTCAGAGGAGCCAGCGCAGAGGCATCGCTACCGACTGGAGGGCAGGAGGAAGCAGGAAACACGACGCTCTGCATCGAGCCGCCGCATCCACAACACTGACGCTCAACACAAACAAAGCCGCCTCGCCATCACAGCCAATAACTGCACAGAAAAGTGACGGCAAGTATCTGGACACGTACTAGAACAAAAGACTAAAAGCTACCAGCACCATTATGACGTTAATGAGTCCTGATTTGGAACATTCATTCAACGTGTTCTCTGTGTATTTATTTAGTTATTATTTATAAGTATTTTTTTAGCCGTTTGGTGTAAAGATGTGGAGAAAGTGAGTGAGTTTGTTATCAGTTGGCTCTGTGGGAGCGGATGTCAGGAGGAGCAGCAGTAATGAAGGAAGCCGAGCGAGACCAATGACAACAGCTCACCTCTGACCGCCAGCCATCAACATGGTGGACGCAATATCTGAGAGATGGAGCAGCACATTACCTGCACAGCCAGAGCCACAGAGCAGCGCGGCCGACAGCAGCGACGGCACACTGCACTGGATTCCATCACACCTCAGCCAATCCGGATTCAGCTTTCAACATTTGTGACGAGTTCAAAATAATTCAATTCAAATAAGATTCAGCTGAGGTGTGTACTTCTTCAGAACCACGAAGTTTAAGTACAAAAACACACCATCAACTTCTGATGAGAGTCGTTTACTGAGCGGTGCTTCTGTCAGCGAGCGCTGCAGGCTGCACGCTGACATCAGCATGCTAAAATACTGACAACAATGTTAACAGGCACTGTGTGATGTTTCACATGTTCACCATCTTAGTTTTGAATGTTCCCATGCTAACATCTGCAAATTCACAAGTAGAACGGATGCTGGGCTGAAGGGTCATTATTGTGCAGGTTTTTGATCATGAAACAAAGCAAATGAAGCGTTGATGGTGTCAGATGGAAAGTTAATAACCAAAGTTACTAGAATTCATCCTGAGGCGAACATGAGAGTAGCTGCAAAATTTCAAAGCAGTCCATCCAACAGTTAACAAACAACAAAGAAGAAATGTCCATCTCATGGTGGCGCTAAAGGAAAAGTCAGCAGAGTTCATCCTTTATCTATTATACTCTCAGATATAGATCAGATCATCAGCCTCTAAAGGTCAGGATTGGTCGAGCTGTCTCAGTCATCAGACCGACTCCCTGAACAAACTCCATCAGCCCATTAAGACAAACTATGGTTGGATCTGAAAGGAAGCCTGACAGTGGAGAGTTCAGATAGTTTTCATTAGATTTCTGTATAAACTGAGAGGACGTCTTCAGCTGCTGAGAGGAGTCGTGAACAACGGCTGCGTGAATGCGATCACACTTTCCACAATTGTATTATTTAATTGTCTGTGAAGGAGCAGCCTCTTCCCTCCTAAAGAAGAATGCTGCTGAACACTGGTAATTCTATTACAATGTCTCCAGCATTTCATCTGCTTCCTCTGAGTGGATCCCGTCTGCTGATGGAATGAAAACGTTGACTTACCAATTTTCTGGTTGAAGATTTTGTCAAATGTCAGTTCATCTCTCTCCTCAAGGTACTTCTGCATCACGCTGCGAATACTGTGAACACAAGAAGGGGGGGGGGGGGGAGAAGTGGATTAATACACAGAGTCATTACAGTTCACTCAGCCAGATGCAACAACACGTTAAACTCAGACATGTCCACCCTGTCCCTGTCCTCCTCCACCTCCCATCTGTGATCCCGGCCTCGGTTTGAGACTCTCCCGGCCACCTGTCCCCTGACAGTCTCTGCAGGGAGGGAAGAGGGACACATGGGAGGCTGCAGGGGAACCTGGAGAGATACATGCTACCCTGGGAACCCACGGTAATGAGAGTGAGAGTGGGGAGAATGAATCAATTAGCACCCCCTCCACGGGCCCATTAACACTATACCAGCACCCGACATACAGCCAGGAGAGTGGCCTCCGAGCACCTCTGCAGGCATCCACTGAGCATGTGCAAGGAGCAGCCCCGGCTCCTTCTGACGAGGTCATCATTTCTGCAGTATTTACACTTCGATAGCGCTTGCTCACACGGCTCGGTGCTGTTGTTTTCTGCTCCAACAGCAAACAACAAAATCATAAATTACCTTTAGTTTCCAGGATCAAATCCAAAGTCCAAATGTTAGAAACTGTAGAAGAAGAAGTGCGTGAGTGCAGCTCGCACTGATGCTGGTCGGTGAGATTTTTGAATGACTTCATCATCATATGAATACTAATGGTATTATGAGTGTATAATTGTTATAATTATAACAATTGAATGCATTACACGGGTTTCCTGGAACAAGTGAGCAAAAAAGGTTCAGACTGAAACCCGTGTGACTGTTGCTCTACAGCAGAGACACTAATAAAAGCAAAGCAAACCTCTCCGCCTTCGCAGGACAAGGACATGTTGTTGGAGGTTATACATTTTCTTCAGCCAATAGAAACTTGAAGGCACTGACAGACCTGCATTAAACTATAACCTGGTCCAATTCACAGTTCTAAAACTGGGACTACTGGGCATGACTGAGGACCGGCAGACCAACGGTCGGTGGGAGCAGGCAGAGTTTATGGGAGAGTGGGAATGAGCTGTGGATGCAACATTTCAACTGCAGCCGCAGCTACAGGAACAAGAACCTAGGAAGTAAACACTTCCTCTTTTCGAAGAGGCCTGTTTGTGTGCTCTGCTGAATCATTAGCAGCTGACTCCGGATTATTTGTATGAAACCTCACCACTTGAGATTCCATATTAAGACAGCTGGTGATATTTACTGTAAAAGTTCTGCCTTCTTAAGCAGAAGAAACACACACGGGGGAGAAAAGTTTCCAATACAGTGAGTATGGTTGGTGAGGTCGGGTAAGAGAGGACATGAGAAGACCATGAAGCTTTATAGAGTTTCAGACATGTCAGGCAGCGGACAGGCAGCGGACAGACTGTGGACAGACTGTGGACAGACAGTGGACAGACAGTGGACAGGCAGCTGTGGACAGACAGTGGACAGACAGCGGACAGGCAGCGGACAGGCAGCGGACAGGCAGCGGACAGGCAGTGGACAGACAGCTGTGGACAGGCAGCGGACAGACAGCTGTGGACAGGCAGCGGACAGACAGCTGTGGACAGCTGTGGACAGACAGCGGACAGAAAGCGGACAGAAAGCGGACAGGCAGCGGACAGGCAGCGGACAGGCAGCGGACAGGCAGCGGACAGACAGCGGACAGACAG
>JBBMOC010001239.1:0-13230 GCA_037975185.1 Centropyge bicolor | reverse complement strand
ATATGTTTTTTTCTGTGGTAAAATCGGACATTTTAACATGGGGCTCAAATGTAATTGACTCCCTTCTGCAGCCTGCTCTAGTGGTTATTCGAGGAACTGCAGCTTTTTTGCACTTCCGCATTGGCTTCATTTTTCAGCGGCGGAGGTTGCCGCTTGGTTCTATGTTAAATCTCAGCTAAAATGAGAAAAAGAGAACTGTGTTTGCTGCAAACATCAAATCCAGATCCAGGACCTCTAATCAGATTGATGCAAAAATGCTTCTAATCCAAATGTAAATACAGCTCAGCTAGAGATGCCTTTCACCACATTAGCAAGTGCAAATGCAATATATCTCCAACCCAGCAACCAAAATAAACCTCAGAGTTCAGCTCCAGCTAGAAAAACTTGCCCAAAGAATAAAACTCAGCAACGTATTAAAAACTGGATCCAGGGTCAGATTGAAAGGGGGGAAACAGTTCTTAGGTTGTTTGCTGCAGATGTGTTTTAATGCACGCTGTAAACAACATAACCAAATGAAAGAAAGATGTCTGTTGGCGAGTCAGTGATCGTGGTGGTTTCACAACTGGTCACATGGTCCCGACGCAGAGAGTGTGTGTCCTGCTCAGGTGATGAGTTTCTGTCTCCTGACTCCTCATCCCACCTTTTCCTTCCTGCTCCAGTTGATCACGCCGCATGCCATCCGGGTGCAGACGCCTCCCAGACACATCCCCGGGGTCGTTGAGGTCACCCTGTCCTACAAGTCCAAACAGTTCTGCAAAGGAACACCAGGACGCTTCATCTACACAGGTGGGTCGAACGGGCACACACACCAACACACTTACTGTTGATTATATGATTGAAGTTTGTTCTTTTTACGTAAATGTGTGTTAGCTTTTGCCCGTCAGTGTGTGTGTGTGTGTGTGTGTGTGAGTGAATGGTGCCTCCGAGCTGCAGTTCACTCTCAGGCCAGACAGTGTTGAACTAATGACTGTAGATTAGTCAACATTAACGACCCACGCTGGTTACAATGTTGCCATAATCAGAGGCTCGTTAAAACCAGCTACAATTAAACAGTCTGCTCTTTATGGCCCTCCATACTGAAACTATTAGTGAAATCATCCAGAACACCCAGTTTACAAACACACACACACACACACACAATGTTGGAAAAAGAGTGTGTGGTTGCTGACTGGATTGTTGACTGTGAATGAGCGTTTTCCTGCTACGTTCAGGAGGAAAAGGAGAAGTAGAAAGTATGTGTGTGTGTGTGTGTGTATGATGTGTGTTTGTGTGTGTTTCCCCACACATGTGGAAATGGATGGAGGTGATGTGATGTCTGGTATTGATCCGCTCAACATGGCTCCATCACACCATAATGATGACGTCATTCCCAGAGAGAGACAGGAGAGACAAGCAGCTGCTGTGTAAATTCATATAATGACACAGTTAACCAAAGATTTACACCTGATCAATGCAGATGAAAAAATCTGACTGTAGATAAATTGTCAGTTTTAACGTTGCTGTCCATGAGAGCTTCAATATTTCCTGTATACAAAGAAAAATACTGAAAGAAACTTTAGTTACAGTTGTTTGTTCTGAATAAAGTTCATGTTGCATATTTTACTGAAATCAACCTAAATGGAATAAACATGAAAATACAAACAGCAAAAAGTCACATAGATGGAAAAATATTCAAAAATACAATTAAATGCATCAACTCCAGAGAGAAGAAGGAAAGAAGTTTGGCTGAGGAGACAAAGAAAACAGCTCCACCTATGGGAACTTACTCAACAATGTAACATGCGAGGGAATGAACTTCACAAGAAATTAGAGCTACAATTATGAGAAAACAGACCCAGAATATTGTTTTTGTTTGAAATCTCTTCATGAAGTTTAAAGGACGGAGACTTCAAGGTTTTTTTGTGGTTTGTGTTAATTGTCTCTGGTCGGCAGTTTCTTTGTTTGCCTCCTTCAATGTTCCTCAGTCAAAACATCTTTGGTCCGACCCTGAGGCTAGCCAGCTGGTAATTGGTCCGTCTGCTGTCTAACTGGCTTTCCTATTGGCCGGAGGTGACCTCTGGTGACCTCGTGATTGGCTGATGGCTTCAACATGTGACCCAGGAAACGCGATCCGTTGCCGCGGTTGCCTGACCCTGCCTCAAGGTCGGCTCCTTTCTGGAAGTCGCTGGTGAAAGGTCGCGGCGGTGAAAGCTGATTGGCTGTTGTGGTTTTTCAGCGCTTTAGCTGTGGTCGCCTCTGGGTGTAAGGACCGAGCAATTAAACAAGACCCACACGCACGCACGCAAGTTAGCAAGGACGCACAACGTAAACACACACAGAGCAACACTTGCGTAAGGTCGTGTCTCACACAAGTTACCACACGCACACTTTCAAACAGGGGCAGGAGATGAAAGTAATTGTAAATCAGAGAGATATGAGAGAAAGATGGTAGTGGGTGGATGAGTAGTCTGGTAAACAGATGGTCTACCACACACACACACACACACACTGAATACACACACATTCGCAAAGTGCCGTATGGCTGCTTCATCGGCCTGGTGGGAAAAATTAACATTCTCAACATCACACACTCCCATAAACACACAATGGTACAAAGTAACAATCAATACATGTTCACAGCACAGTCTCACACACACACACACACACACACACACACACACACACACAATGCACATACACACACACACACACACACACAATGCACACACACACACACACACAATGCACATACACACAGTCACACACACACAATGCACATACACACACACACACACACAATGCACATACACACACACACACACACACAATGCACACACACACACACACACACACACACACACAGTGCACATACACACACACACACACAATGCACATACACACACACACACACACACACACACAATGTACATACACACACACACACATGCACACACACACACACACAATGCACATACACACACATACACACACACACACAATGCACATACACACACACACACACACACAATGCACACACACACACACAAACACAGTGCACATACACACAGTCACACACACACAATGCACATACACACACACACACACAATGCACATACACACACACACACACACACAATGCACACACACACACACACACACACACAATGCACATACACACACACACACACAATGCACATACACACACACACACACACACACACACAATGTACACACACACACACACACATGCACACACACACACACACACACACACACACACACACACAATGCACATACACACACATACACACACACACACAATGCACATAGACACACACACTCACATTGGTATATGGAGCTGATTTATTGTCAATGCAGCTGCATACGAAAATCCATAGCTCAGCACTGGAGAAGAAACTTTTATTAAAAAAAAAGCATCACAATGTTAAACCTTTCTCTCTTTTACAGTAATTTCACTTTCAGTTTGCAGATACAGGAAGAGAGAATAAGAGAGAGAGCGAAGGCTGAGAGAGAATAAAGACAGACACATATATATATATAAAAAAAAGAGGGACAGAAAGGTGAACTTTTAAAACCAGACTGTGACGTATCGACCGGCTCATAAGTGGATCACTGACACACACACATGCAGATACACACACGTTCATCCACACGTATACAAACACACAGAGAGTCAGCGAGTGGAGAGGAGCCGGAGAGAGAAAGAGATCTCATCTCATAAGGGGAAGAATGAAGCAATAATTCAGTGGTATTGAACTGTGAGCTGGCCAGAGAATCGATCTCACCACACCTCCTCTCCTCCTCCTCCTCCTCTTCTTCTTCTTCTTCTTCTGCTTTCACCCACCCAGCTCCAGCCTTTTTCTCATACCCACTTTTTTCTCATTGCTATTCACTGTTTAAAAATCAAAAGACAACTAGAAAAACACATGCATGATAAATGCACGAGAAATAAAGACATACATCTTCAACACAAACAGCTCGTCCCTTTCTCTCTTTGCCACTTCCCCCTCTTCTTCTCTTCTGTCTCCCTCCTCTGTTCACGTTTTATTGCCTAACAGGAGTGGAGGGTCTGTCCTCATGAAACTTCTATGAGTATTGATCGGCGGCCGGCTCTGGGCCGAGAGGACGAGCGCGGCTGGAGGAGGAGTGATGGAGGGATGGGTGGATGGAAGTGGCAGAAGGTGTAGTTAAGAAAGAGGAAGAAGGAGACGGAGCAGGAGAGGAGAGGGGGGGGGGCAGGAGGGGTTCACGCAGAGACGCTGTCATGGGCAGCAGGGTGGCACACTGAGCCGGGATTAAACAGGATCGAGGCTCGGAGTCGCCACATGATCTGCTGCAGCTTTTAGGGAAAGCACAACTCAACTTGGCTCATTTGTATCAGACACTTATCACATGTTGACACGTGTTGTTCATGTGTCCCGACTTGGAAAACAAGCGCTCCATCAAAATTTGTGACCATGATCGTTCCCGAGTCTGAGCCAAATACTTTTGATTTCCTAAAGGAATAATGTGTCACATAGAAAATCAACGAGGCAGCGTTATGGGTTTGAGTTGTGTAATGTTCAAACCCAGAGGGATCTGGGATTTTATTCGAGGAAATGTTGTTTCATTCGGTCGCCTGTCCGTGCCGTCGTGTCCCTGCTAGCTGCTACAACTTCGACTGTAGATAGCCTCTTATGATGGAGAGAGGTTATTCCCTTTCATCTGCAGTGGTGTTTGTTGAACGAGGAAGACTACAACTCCCATGATCCCACAGCTTTTGTTTTTGCTTTTGACTGATTTTTGATGCTGAGAATTTAAACCTAAGCACAGAAGTGGTCGTATGAATCTTTTTAGTTCTTAGATCAACACTTTCATCTTGACCTCTGATGCTCTCTGATGTTTCTTATAAAATAAGTGATGGTGATGTTTAAATGACGAATAAAACACTGAACTAACACACATGAAAACACAGATCACACAACTGATCTGCAACATTTCATTTGTGACTTGTGTGTTTTTAACAATAGAGCACATCACATTACCTGGTGTCTTCTCATCATCCTGTTCAGCACCATGGACAGCTGACGTTAAAGGACAAGTCCGTCTGTTTTCAACAACACTCTCATGTGTATGCACACTGAGATTATGAATAGGACAATAACTCTGGATACAACAACTGGGAAAGTCGACGCCTCTTATTAGCATGTATAGCTATAAATTAGCATCTGAATATTGTTTTACCGATTGTGAGCTCATTTAAGTTGAATGTTGAGGTCGTAGTAAAGAACATTCGTTGTTACTGAAGTTACACATGTGAGCATGCCTGTTGGACGAGGTGTCTCCTCTGGGGATCGTGAACATTTTCCACAGTTAGCTGCACATTAAAAACTCGTCAGCTCCTGTGATTCTGCTTCCTGCACATCTCAAAACAGCATCAGTGTGAAAGCCATCTGCAGGGCTGGAGATAAGAGAGCCTGGTGTTTGTAGGTGTGAGTGTGACCAGAGTCTCTGTGGCGAACGCTCCATGGCTTCTCCAGCTGATCTGGAGTCAGTTGGACGACTTCTGCAGCGACTATTTCTGTTTCTGTGCAGAAAGAAACCTCCAAAGAAATCGTTGGAGAAACCTGACCTTTTGGCTTCAACACACACACACACACACACACACACACACACACACACACACACACACAGACGTACACAAACCCATAAACACAGGCAAACATTCACACACCATCCAATGATTTAAGGAACATACTGTTCTATTAATAAAGAGTCAGTTGGAGACACTTTAGGCCTAAGGCATCGAAACCACTTTATCCTGTTATGTACATTGTGTGTGTGTGTGTGTGTGTGTGTGTGTGTGTGTGTGTGTGTGTTACATTCGAGCTGGCATTGTTTAAACGTCTCCAGAGATGTACAGAGAGTGTGGATCTGACACTGGCAGTTAATTCTGACAGTTGATATCCCACCGACTGTTAGGCAGCTGTTTTTCTACTTTTGTTTTTCTCAACCATAACTATTTTCTTCTTCTTCTTTTTTTTCGACCATTGTTTAACACATGCTCTCCTCTCCTCCCTCCCTCACCTCGCCTCACCCTTCCTCTCCTCTCTCTTTGTTCTTCCATCCATCCCCTGCTTCACTCTCTCCTCTCCTCTCCTCTCCTCGGCCACCCTCCTCCAAACCACTCATGTTGTTGTAATTATCTTGTGTAAATCATAATTTGTCCAGAATTTAAAAATTAAGTTTCATCAGCTGGGGGAGAAGTTTTGTTCTTGACGGTGTAACATCTGGTATCTTTACAGCTCACAATTTATGAAGTTATGTCGCTAACAAATTGAGCGGTTTAGGACATAACAGAAACCAGAAACTTGGGTGTGATGTGATAATAAAACAGACATACATATAAAACACAGCACACACAGACACACACACACACACACACACACACACAAAGAAACTAGCAAACAACGTATACTGTAAGGCATTCAGCTGCAAGTAATTTATCAGTGCTGGATGTGGAAAGTACCAAACATCACTCCAGCTGCACACATGGACATCACACTCACACAGACACACACACACACAGACACACACACACACACACACACACACACACACACACACTTCAGCATTAGAGATTCAGCAAGATGTTCAGTACAGATAAATGAACACACATGCCAACACACACACACACACACACACACACACACACACACACACATAATACTGTAACCCATCACTGTGACTGACAGAGCTTTCAGAGCCTGACTCCACTGACGTATTGATTGGACAAAAAATTGTAGAAGAAGGTATGTTAAAGTGATCAGATTGTTTAGCTCATACCTGCAGGGTTTGTATCATCAGATGCTTTTGACATCATTAGCTACTCCACCAGGTCTGTCCATGTTACCTGAGACAGTTTGCACTTCAACAGCGGGATTCAAGCTTGAAATGGTTTAAAGGGTCATTTCACCCAAAATGTGTCTTCATTTACATGTCTCTCATGTCATTTAGTTGTGTCAAGTCTGGGTTGCATATTTAGACCAAATATTAGATTCTTCAGTACTTTATTAAGTACACATTATTAATGGACAGATAGATTATAATTTAGACGAAATTACTCTCAAGATGTCCAAAAACATTCATTTAAAATGTGATTCAAACATTTCAGTTTAATGTTTTTTGATTCTCAAGTTGATCCTTTCTGGAGTAATAATTGACTGAGATAATGCTGCTCTAATGTGAAGGATGACAGCTCAGAATTATACATTTGTGAATGTCAAATGAAATATCTTTACAGCTAAAAGAAAACTCACTAGAGCTCAAATAATCATCAGTGACAGAAACATTAAATTCACATATTGTCAGAGAACCAAGTCCTCCACTGAGCCTCTGTGCAGATAATCCAGTGGAACTCTCCACAGTCGTCACTGAGAGATGTGCTTTCCTCAGCTACAGTTTCCCAGACACATTTTGAACTCCTGCCCTGCGCCTCTCTGACCTCCAGGCTTCTGTCGGATCTTAGAGATCACGCTGAGCAGGTTCATTATTTTCCAACCCAGGTTTTACAAAAAAAACCTACTTGATAGCAGCGTGGTGCTCGGGAACAAAATGTCACAAAAAGGGATGTCGTCCTCTCTCCTCACCACTCCCCCCCCCCCACCGCTCGGCACAGATGTTGTGATTCTCCATCTGTTTATCATGTGTGCAGGCTCAGGTTGAGCAGCGTTAAAGGTGCAGCGAGTAAAACGAGTTAAAGCCATAATCTGCTGCCACATTCTTCTTAAAATAAAGATACTGAAGCTTTTCAACGAGACAGTTGACTCAGGCATAAATCAGCTGAGATCAATAAGTCAGGAAGGAGGGTGACGTGGAGGAAACCCTCAGTGTATCTGCTTCATGGTGCATCACAACCATTAGACATTAAGTTACATGTAAAATCCCACAGGTTCATCTGCAAAAACTGTTTATGGTTCAGTCTCTACTTTCATATTTCCTACTTTTATATTTTACAGTAAATGACACTGTTGGGATTTAGCTTGAAATCAGTAAGTTGCCGAAAATAAGCTGCAACATCCTGATGACAGGAAGCAGCTGGGATGGTGAAAAATCTCTGAATATGGCTGTAATCAATATGTTTAAATATTGAAAACTGCTGCATTATGAACATTGCGCAATAAAGAATCTCAATAAAGATCAGTGTCTTCGAGCCATCAGCAGAGAGGATAAAAACTGTGGGACCTGGTGTTTTTAGGTTTAAGGAGTGACCCTGTTCTGTGGCCGTCTCAGTTATGATGGTTGAAAAACAGGAAGAGAGAAATTTGCTCTTCCTTGACGAAGCAGTGACCTAACACTTGTGGATCATGACAGAAAGATGAGATTGTTCAAATGTTTGCAATGACTTTGTAGTCACACCCACCAGTGTTGCATGAGCTCACCACTGTTTTCCAGACATGTGAAATGCCTGTTTCATGAGATCTCTGAGCAAGTTCTCTCCTGATAATGAAGGAAAGCTGCTTGTAAACAACCATTGTCACTCTCCATTTCACTGATTCCTCCTCTTTCTGTGTGCAGCGCTGAACGAGCCCACCATCGACTACGGCTTCCAGAGGCTTCAGAAGGTCATCCCTCGGCACCCCGGCGACCCCGAGAGGCTGCCAAAGGTACACACAGTTTACAGTCATCTCTCTCACATGTATCAGAACGAGCTGTGTCTGTAGCATAGACTGTATAAAATATGGACGTAGTGTCCGTGACGTCACCCATAGGTTTCTGAAGAGCAAAAATGAAGCAAATCGTAGTGCGTAGCCATCTTGGTAGCCTACCTCCGGTTACTCCAAATATGGACAAAGAGGTGGAGCGAGGGCGGAGCGGAGGCGGGTCCTATGGGCCGGCTGAATGAACGCTATTGGCTGAAAAAAGCCGCTTTATTCGAAATAATCAAACTAGCTACGGCTAACCAGCTAGGTTAAATGCTAAATATCTTTGCTAGCCGGCTAACCCCACGACGATCTCTTTCCCAAACTCAGTGACTAGAATTAGCCGGGGTGACGCCCTTTAGACCGTCAGTGGCTAGTTGTCAATCAAAGTGGCTCCACTTTGATTGACAGCTATGAATTGTGCATAATGATGTATGCTGTATATTTTAAACGAACGCCTTATAAAAAAATTCGCCCCCCCCAGAGTTGTCAGGGAGTAGAAAAACAGCTTATGAGACTAGAGCCATGTTTTGAACCAGGCTGTAAATATGTTTTTTTCTGTGGTAAAATCGGACATTTTAACATGGGGCTCAAATGTAATTGACTCCCTTCTGCAGCCTGCTCTAGTGGTTATTCGAGGAAGTGCAGCTTTTTTGCACTTCCGCATTGGCTTCATTTTTCAGCGCCGGAGGTTGCTGCTTGGTCAGTGCTGATTGTGCTGAGGAGGAGGAGCTCACTGTTCATTCACGTCTTTTATCACAGATCTTTGACCCCTCTCTCTGACTTCATCACGCTCAGCACGTACGTCAAGCACAAACAATAAAATCAGGTCCAAACTGAGGAGGCTTCAGCTTCCTACAATGTGAGCAACACGACCAAACTCAGAACACACACTCAAAGACAAACAAAACACGACCTATCAAAAGGAGGCAGTCGGACTTTCACCAGCTTATATAGAGGATTCAGGCAGTGAGGAGCAGGTGAGCTGAATCTGTGTGACGACCTGACTCCTCCCCTCAGGCTCCTGCAGAGAAAGACTGAGAAGTTTCCCACTAAAAAAAGCTGCACTGGTGCGTCTCATTTCCCTTAATCACATCCTCACACGTCTCTGTATCACACCGCAGTTTGAGTGACAGTGAAGAAGCCACACCTTTCCACAGAGAAGAAAGAACTTTAATTAAATATAGTGAGAGTCAAAAAGTTATTTTACACTTCAAAGTTTAAAATAAAAAAAAATCATCATCATCTTTACAGTAGTTTCCTCTGTACTCCNAAAGTTTAAAATAAAAAAAAATCATCATCATCTTTACAGTAGTTTCCTCTGTACTCCTCCCCCCCTCCTGCACTGATACTGCTGTTAATGTGTGTGTGAATGATGACCACCGCTGAGCCCGAACGCAGACGAGCCGGGACAAACTGTTGTTGGACGAGCGCTTCGGATCATTCTTCTGCTAAACAAACCCTCTGTTCACTCCTTCCTGTACAGGTATTTATATATGTACTATTGAAAAAAAAAACATCCCTTAGCTTTAAAACATCACATTTTTCTTTGAGAGAAAAAACAAAATGGCGACACACACTCGGACACACTCGCAGGCACTCGCACATGTAGACACAAACAGAGGAGTGGTCTCCAGACCCACGTTTGACATCAAATAAATAGGTGGCTCATTTTTTTTAAAAAAAGGAAAAGTGAAAGAAAAGGGAAAAAAAAAGAGGGCAAACACACAGAGTATTAGAGAAATCCTAACTGAATAGGAGAGAGACTTTTCTTTCAGCCTTCATTTATCAACTGTTCCATTTTCAGCTCCATCACATGGAAGACAGACACAGATCATCATAATGAACTCTACATCTAAATAATGCGACAAAATTATTAACAATAATGATACAAACGACATCCTGACAACATGGAAAACATCCTTCTTCTTCCTCGACTCGCAAACGATAAAAAAAAAGAAACAAAAAAACATCATGGCTTATTTGAGTTTGATTGAAATTAGCAGTGGAAGTATGGCTTTTAATGAACAGACGCTATAATACAAAAAACAAAAAGTCTTCATAACATTCAAATCGTTAGACGCGACAGACAAAGCACATGAGGAACACATGAGAACATGTGATGAGAAATTTCAGGAAGTTTTCTCAGGATTTTTTTTTTCCTTAAATCACACCAGTAATTTTCATTTTTTTTATTTTAAAATGTTTTTTTCAAATTCTCTATAACATCTCTAAGTGTTTTTGGCGACATGAAATTTCATTTTCATGAGAGGTCTTCACCCTCTGAGGCTGCTAACTTCTGGCTTTCACTCATTTAGTTTAAATGTTAAATTTTAAAGGATGTTTTTGTCTCCTAATTGAGCACCAATAAGGAGCTGAGGTCAACATCGTGCAGCTGTGACAAAAGGTTCCTATTTATCAAATAAGAGGGATTTACTGTGTTAGCATGTGATGCTAGTTGGAACCCAAATTTACTTTCAGATTTGTGGCGAATTCATCAACCTGAATGACGATAAGGACGTGTTTGTGAACGCAGCCTGCTGCAGGTCAGACAGTCGAACACAATATGGCAGCTTCCACAGATTCTGACTGTGTGGGACAAAAAGGACAAGGAGCACAAACAAGCTGTGGCATAAGACTGTTTAGGCATTGATGTCTGAAATAAGGGCTTTGGCAAAATTAACATCTTAAGACTGTTGAAGCAGACAAACTGCAGGATGAGGGAGCAGCGACCTTCACAGCAAACCATCAGCTACTGGTCGCGTCCATGCACAGCAGGTACTTAAGACATGTCGCTGGCTAGTTGTCCTGCGCTGCAAAAAATGTGCTCAAGACATGTAAATGCATACTTTTTTTTTTTTTACCTCTTAAGAAGTGAAAAATAGGATGCAAATCCGATGAAATGGAAATTGACAGACACAGTTTAACTGTAAATGAAGAGAATTCAAGGGCAGAGATGAATAAAATGTAAATCAGATTATTCTTAAAATAAGACGCAGTTAAAGATTCAATGACTCGACATTCTTTGCAGCGCAGCTTTTAAGACGCATCATTGGATCATTTCCTCACTCCAGCTGTCAATCACACCAGTAATAAGTGGGCGGGCAACAAAAGAAACACAATCTGATTGGCCGGCTCGTCACAGTAAAAAAGATCAACACAGCAAATTAAAAAAAACCAAACAAAACAGAAACAAGGATTCATATTTTAAGACAAAGGTTGGAGAAGGCGACCCTCACGAAATCAAAGTCAAAATGGCGGCAGTCTTTAAGACGTGTTCTCCCTCTTACAGAGGTCACTGTGGCTGACTTTGAAACAGGTCATGGGGGTGTTTGGGTCGGACCCTGAACATCCAGGACGGACGCCCTGCGCTGTGGGAGGAGCTGCACTCACTAATGGCCGTGTCACAGACTGAACTAACAGCCAATCAGATTCCTCGGCTGAATCTTAGGGGGAAATACTTCTTCTAGTTGGTTTAAATGACAGGATTTCCTTTCTCTCTACACCTTCTCACTTTGTCTTTCTAAGAAATGACAAATGGATAAACTGGATGTGGAGCAAGCTCAAAGCAAACACTGGGATTCTCGACTGGCTGAAGCTGCAGCTTCCTGCAGAGGCCGCCACTCGCCGACTCGCTGCAGAGGAGGACGAGCGTCTGCGTTGAAAGACGTGCTGAGGATTTTGGCAAAGAGAAGCGGAAGCGTGTGTGTGTGTCTGGTTTGGCTCGTCTGTGTCGGCCGAGTTCGACCCCGTGTGAATCCTGCAGCCTCGCTCAGCATCTTCATCATCGTCTTCACATTATATTCCTTCATTAATGACCGAACTTCATAAATAGAACATCCCTCATGTGAGATACAGTTTAGATGATTATGCACGAAAATAAAACTAATCAACAATCACTCGAGGGAAAAAGTGGGTTCTCTCCAAAATAAATACACTTCCTGTGTCTGTGGAGAGTCATCATGTGGGCGTGGCCGTTCTCCTATAAAAGCATCAAGGTGTACAAAGTCTAAACAACGTGTTTCCTTGCAAACAGTCTCTGTTTTTTTTTTCATTTTTCATTTGTTTTCTTGCAGTTGTTTTTGTGTTAGAAAGGGCCTGAGTTGGGTTTGTTCCTTCAGATCAGGACAGCTGCTTCCATCCCCGACCGGAGTCTGACTCGCACCGGAATCCTGCGCCAGGATCGACGTGAGTGTGCTTGATTCATCTCTCTCTCACACACACACACACACACACAATCACACACACACACACACACACACACACACACACAGCCGTGCTCTCACACCTTTACATGGGTGGGACGATCATTCCCGGGATTGCTGTTGGGTGGAAAGAGAAACAGAGGGAGGGGAAGAGAAAAAACTTTTAGAACATGGCCAAATATTTTCATCGTCATAAAAAAATTCCCTCGTAAATACATCAATATGTTCTCCCATCTGTGCAGCTGTGTGACTGCAGCGACATTTAAAACATCAATAGGCGAATAAATCAGTAAACTCGAGCGGGGACACATCATCGAAGTTGGCTCTCAACACACACACACACA
>JBBMOC010001238.1:0-13233 GCA_037975185.1 Centropyge bicolor | reverse complement strand
ATCTATCTATCTATCTATCTATCTATCTATCTATCTATCTATCTATCAAAAACAAAAATCTGGATGAAAGATTTATTTCAAAAATTAAAGTAAAAGTGTGGTTTTCCATCTGGGTATTAAACATTTATTTGTGTTTCCTCAATTGTTATGTTATTTTTATTATTTTTATTATATATATTTTATTATATGTTATTTTTTTTGGTCATTCCTGATTTTGCTAAATGCTATATTAACTTTATTATTATACATCATTACTATTATATGTCTGTCACAGCATATGTGTATATAAAAATCTTAACATAAAAGAATTATGTAGACAGGGCTGGCAGCTTATTAAATTCTCTATATGTATATAAAGTATATTAACACCATATGTATATGCGTTTGTCTCTACATAAATGCATATGCATGTAGTGGCTGTAGCGCCCCCTGCTGACCAGAGAGAAACAAGATCATTTTACCTTTTTTAATTTTCTGACAAAAATAATTTTAGTGTTTCTTTTCAAGTGCTTGTTAATGCAATATTCTGCTCATATTCTTGTGAGAAAATATAATAAATGAAAGGATGAACATGTGTCTGGTTTCCGTCTTTAATATCCTGACACGACTGCTTTCACCTCAGCTCAAAGTCCAGAGGAGCTGCTCAACAAAACTGCTCATAGTGAAATAATGATGCAGAAAAAAACATTAAAAATTGTATTTTACTTCATTTAGAATATTTCAAAGACAAATGAAAAACAGGCTTTTATGCTCACTGAGACTGAGGCGGCCTGTTGTCTGATTTCATCCTGAAGCTCCTCAGGTTTAATGAGCCTCCTCAGTTCAGGTGGACGTGAGGCTGTGATGAGCAACATGATGGAAACTGATCGGGTTTATTTTAATAACAGCTTCCCCAGAAACAAAAGACTGGTAAATTTAGAAGCACACATTTATTTGTGGATCCTCCCCAGAATCACGTCTATGTGGCAGCATGAAGATTTAATTTCGCTTGCAGATTGTGAGCAATTATTTTTTGCGAGTAAAACAATAAATCGAACTTAATTAAAGCTTTTAAATGATTTCATAAAAGAAACAACAGGCAAACAACCAGGCTGCACACTCAGTTTTACATGATGGTGTTGAACTGCAGATGGTTGTTGTATGAATCATGATGGAGAATAAAATTATGCACAGACGTCCTGGTGACCATCAGATCTCACAAAAGAGATTTTAATTAAAGAGAATAATCTGTTCACATGTGAGCTGCTGAATTCACTCTGCTGGTTCCTCAACATGTTTCCTCTGAGAGCTCCTCAGGATTCCCACACTGTCTGTGCGTCACGGCGTGGAGAGGTCTGCTTTAATGTGATTGGCTGTGATGGTCACAGCCTCCGACGCACCCACCTGTGATTTAGGATCATATGTTCCTGTGCCCATGTGAGCTACAGGTGAGCCACAGGTGAGCCAAGAGATCACGTGACCAGGTTCAAAAAAAAAAAGAGCAGAGAGGCAGTTCACCTCCGTCGACAGGTGGAGGTGAGGAGATTTATAACAGAGCAAACAGTGACAGCAGCTGAGGACAGACAGGAGGGACAGGAGGACGCCCAGAGACACTGTGCATTATTAATAACAAGTTTTCTTTTTAATTTTGCAGATTTCAGTCAGCAGCAAGTTTAAATATCCTCTGTCATATGAATCATGTTGTTTGTCCTGCTGTAACATTATTTTATGTGTACATATATGGTTGTATATGAGCAGTGTGTACATCACTTTTTTGTGGTCTTCATTTGAAATTGTCATATATATTAATACATATATGCATGTGTGTAAATGTACAATATTTGTATATGCATGTGTATATATGGAAATACACACATACACACACACACACAAACACACACACACGCACTGTATTCATCTTCAGTACATATACAGTAAATGTATTTGTGTGTAAATAAGCAGAACAAATAGACCTCATTGAAACAAACAAACAAATAAATAACAAAAACAAAAACAAAACATTGGACAAACTCCACAGTGTGGTGGCGAGCGGCCAGGCAGCCTGCCTCCCTGGAAGGCCCCAGTCTGATACGTAGTAAAACAATTGGCAAGAGGGATGTGAATCTCTCTCTCTCTCTCTCCTCCCTCTGTCTCTCTCCCTCACACACACACACAGTCACACAGTCACACAGCCACAGTGGAGAGGCAGGGATGGCAGAGGACCAGCAGGCTCTGCCAGTAGGCGTAGTGGGACTGCTGGGCATGCTGGGACCAGCCTCAGGAGTTAAGACTCGCTGAACTACAGCTGCAACCAACCCAGCCGTCGCCAGAGCAGGAGAGAGCGGCCATGGGATCCATGCTCCGTCACACTGCTACAGATACACAGAAAGACATACGCTCTCCACCCTCACACACACACACACACACACACACACACACAAAGGCATCTGTCTGGTCCCGTGATATGTGTCTCAGCTGTGCCAGCATGGCCGCCCCCCCTCAGGCCTGGACCTCCCGCGTATGCCACCCCTCTCCACCCTCTTCTCCCTCCTCCTCCTCCTCTGCTCCTCCCTGCCGGTAGCCTTTGTGGGCTAATTAGCGGTGAAATTGGTGAATTGCAGGCTCGGGCACACACACATACACCCACACACACACACACACACACACACACACACACACATACAGTCGGTGAATTGCAGGCTCAGGCACAGCAGTGCAGACACTTCAGCATAGCCAAGCGCCACTTCAGCCCCTGAAAAGCCTCTGAAATGGGGCACACAACACAAAGACAGGAGTGGCGAGGAGAAGAAAGGAAATTGGGGAAGAGAAGGAGAGAAAGAGCGTAAGAGGAGACGGAGGAATATATTTGCTCCGGCTTCCTATTTACACTTGAACATGTTCCTGCTGTATAAGTTTAAAATCTTTCCCTTCTCACATCCTGATGGTCCAGGTTTGTGTGACACTCACCTGTGTGCCATGGGCTCGTGTTGAGGAGGAGTCAGCCAGCGTCTCTTTCTTTGATAGAGTGAGTGAAAGAGAGCTTCCAGTCTCTAATGATTTCTGTGATGGACGACACTCATTCCATCATCCCTCCATCCCACCCACAGCCCATAAATTACCTCTCATATTAACAGGCTGTATTAAAACCATGCAACGTGTTAGAGCTCTCATTTAAGATTAATAAGTGGTAATTATGGAGGGAGGGAATCTGATGAGGAAATAGGGGAGGCTGAAAAAGGAGTCCACTGCTGGAGGAAAAAAAAAACGAAATGAAAAGAGTGAAAGTGTGAATGGATTGAGAGAATTATGACGCTCTGATGAGTCGCATTTGAAAAAATGCAAAATTAATCAACACAACATGGAAAGAAGTCATTTGAAGAACAGTGTCCTCCTGCAGATGTGATGATTGACTGCCTGATATTACAGCCACAGAGGCAACACGACTTCCCAGCTGAGCATGAAATAAGAAAAGTGGGCAGATGCCTGCTTGTGTTTGTCTGACTCTCGCCAGAGGCGCACAATGAATATCAGACAGGACAACAAACAAATTAACAGTAAATGACTTCGTAGTCTTCGCCCTGCACCCTCAGCTCAGTGAATACTTCACAGATAACCACGCTCATCAGAAACCCCTTTCTTTTTCCAGCAGCCGTCAACAACGAGCCAGTTCTTGGAGGATTATTCCAGTTTATTATAACTTATCTATCATTAATAAAAACACACGTCTCACCAAGAGGGAAGGAAACACAGGAAGTCAGATGATCAGACAGGATGTAAACAAACAACCTTTGCACTGTTTTGGCACAGGATGATGCTTTTTGGCACCGATGGAGAGTGATCATGACGCTGACTGCAGTTCACTTAACGGCCACCGGTGTCACTAACAACGCAGAAATTCAGAAAGTTCCACATAGCACCTTTAAGTGAGTGTAATTTAATCCAAACAGATACTGTAGGATTACATCAAGTACACTTTATAACTTGGTTACAATAGAGCCAAGATTTAGCAGATTAACATACCTGCTTCTGTATTTGTCCCGGACTACTACTGTTTTCTGGGGCCAATGATATTTGAGAGAAAAACAAAAAAGATAATATATAGTTCATATTTCTCATGAATCCTTCAAATATGGTTCAGTATTGCAACACAGACTGGAAGCAGGATATTTTCTGCTTAAACAGTCAACTTGTCCTTCACAGACTCTGATGATACGTGACAACACTTTACCAATAATAATGAACAATAATATCCTTTGTAACCTTTGACCTCTGTGTTTGTCTCTGTTGTTTGTGTGTAACCAATGAGTCTTTATCAAATGCACCAATTTTAGATTCAGCTAAAGTGAAATTTAACTTTAACGTCTTTGGATTAATGCAATCATTCAGTGTGAAGCAGGTGACATCTTGTCCTCTGATTGGATAATTAAGAGCCAGGTAAGATTTGATGATTACATCCAGTGCAACTTCAGTGTGTTTGTATAGCAGATACACGAATAAAAACAGATTTTGGATTAGACTGCATGTTGTTATATGTTGGTCAGAGCATTGAAAACAGACAGGCACAACATGCACGTTAATGCTACTATAAATGCCTCATGTTTACAGCCTTGAAGCCTTCACCACTTCAAACCCACCGTGCTGGAATAAAAGAAGGCGAGCGGCGTTGTCTGCTGCTCATCCTTCTTTGGCCCTGCAGTCCCCTGGGGACACATTAGTCTCTTAATGCTTTGTCATCACCACAGGTTAATGGACCTCACAGCAGTCTGTTAAAAACAATCCTGATCAATACTCAGCACACAGAAAGGGATCAGATCCAAAAATAGAGCCACTAGACTTTTTTTTAAAGCAGCGATGAGCTGTCAATTTTAGTGACTAGTAGGTAGAAATAATTACAGATGGTGAAGACTGGGAACATCTGCCGTCTAATCAGGCCTGATTCTGCACTTCAGCATCATTTGTTATGTGTTATGACAACAAAATCAGACATGATGTGCTAAGAATTACATTTACTGGAGCATTAAGTGCGACTGCATCACCTGTCCTGGCCGTCACGCTGGCAGACAGTCGGCATGTGGAGAGGTCTATTACAGGAAGCTCATCCCAAGCTCGGTCTGAAGACGTGGACAGATTCTCATCTTCCTGTAACGTGGAAGCATCGAGCATGTGAAGATGAAACTGGAGCCACACAAGTCGGAGGGAAATGACTTAAATATGAGAGGAAATCAGAAATGTCAGTGTCGAAATGAAAATTTAGACAAGAAATAAGACGGTTGATTTGCAAATCAGTCTTTTTTTTTATCATGGCCAAATGCTTTGACATGATTGTTCAGGGTCCCTCTGATTGGTTCATTTCGAGGAAGAAATAAAATCTAGAGAGCAGTGGTGGGGGGGGGGACGGTTTCTATACGCCGAAGCATCTGGGTCCTAGTTAGCACCTCGGCAAAGTCAAACTCATCAAGCAAAGCAAGGTTGGAGGGGGACAATCAACACAGTCCAAACAGTCAGTAAACAAGCACCGCGAGCAAGACGCATGGACGACCACTCCGACACACACACACACACACACACACACACACACACACACACACACACACAGAGCTCCANACACACACACACACACACACACACACACACACACACACACACACACAGAGCTCCAGCCCTCCTTACATCATTATTTCTTCCTTTCTCTCCAGCAGAGTGGATCCCTGGTCTGGCTCCGAGTGTCTGGCACCTTTTGCCCAGATCTGGCTCCGAGTGGGGGCCGAGCCGGGGGGGTAACGGAATAAAGGAAGGGAGGAAGGAGCGAGGAGGCAGGAAGACAACGTGTTAACACCCTTTTCAACACCAGAGCCTCCTCGCACAAACCGAGCAGAGGGAGCCGTCTAATTGTGGGCAACGTGTGTGTGTGTGTGTGTGTGTGTGTGTGTGTGCTTTCTCTCTAGCTGTGAATATTTCTTTCACTGGAAGGCAAAGCAGAATTAATGCAAGCGTTTCCTCAGATACATTTCACTACATTGCAGCAAACTAGCTACGACTAAAACACTGGGCTTTATATCCTTTGCTGCACTTTTCAGCTGTAATGTTGTTGCTCTGGGTTTTTTCCCCCATCTCAAAGTTTCCTGCTGCATTTTTCTCTTTGTCCGCCTCCTCCCTTTCTCTCTCTTTGTCCCTCCATCCTTCCTTTTGTGTCTGCTGGTATGCTGCTCTTTCACCTCCATCCAATACACTCAGACAATCTCTTTATTTCTCATTAGTGCGTTTTGACAGTTAATGAGTGGACCGGTGTACTGTACCCGTGTGTGTGTGTGTGTGTGTGTGTTTCAGACTCCGGAGCGAGAGAGCAAGTGAAGGAGGGAGACAGAGAGAGGGAGAGAGAGAGAGAGAGAGAGAGAGAGAGAGAGAGAGAGAGATGGCGGATGGGGGTGAAATTCATGTTGATAAATCATGTGGTCAGTAGCACAGGCCTATGTTTATCTCCTGCTGTCAGTGGAGTATGGGGCCTGAGATACCGCTCACACACACACACACACACACACACACACACATCAACAAGGACAACAGAGGACTGTTGTTACCTAAGATTTCTTGCTCTTCCTCTCCCCTCCCTCCTCCTCCATCGGGGAGGGGGGGGGGGGGATGTGGAGGCCAGAGATAGAGCGAGCCTCCTCATCCCGTTTTCGCTTTGTCCGACCTCCTCTGAATCCCATCAGTCAGCTGTTGGTGCTGATTACTGGTTGACTAATAGACTTTAATCTAGTCTGTCCCTCTTCCTCCCATTCCTCTGGTTAACAACACTTCTAATCAAAAACAATTCATTCTGAGCACAAACCAACAAAACCATCATATTCGTCTGTAAGTTTTTAATTTCCAGTTGTGTTTTGCTTTGAAAGTCTTGTTTTAAAATGCAACAAAACATTGTCTTTTTCTGAACATTTATCAGCTCGTGATTTGATGTAAATGTGATAATAGCTAACGCAGGTGTTGAGATTTGGGGAACCGTGTCTGTAATGAGACGTTTCTCACGACATGTTTTAGGTGGAAATTTTGCACTTTGTATTCAGTCAGAGGAGAGAAATATATATTTTTACCTCAATATTGTGTTACAAACATCTCACGACACCTTGTGACATTTACAGGCCCCAAAGAGCATTTTTATTGTTGCTCTAATGTAATAGATTAAATTCAAAGGTCCCAGCAGGAAAACGTGTGAATTCTGTTCTGCAGATTGACGAAGATCTTCTGTGAATAATGGAAGCAGGTTGAACTCTTCTCTCGCTGCAGAGGAGGCCGATTAAATACCTGAGCCCATTAATCTTATTGTTCTAAACACTGATTCTTTTTTTATGTGCAAAGCCAGTGAAACAAGTGCAGCAAAAGCACCAAAATATGTGAGATTTTCTTACAAAAAAACATTATTTCTGTGCAGCTGTCAATCAAATAACACGTGAGACCTTATGATTAGTGCATGAAGCATAATTATTAAACCTGCTCGCTGCCATAGAAACTCAAAATACAGCCATAATATAATGTAGTTTGGATGCACTGGCTGCTCCTCTGTTTCCTGCAGTTATATGGTCCATTGTTTTTAATTCAGCTGGAAGCTTAAAAGCCAGATGAACAGGAGCTTCTTTCAGTTCTGAAATGATTTTAAAGACAATTTAAATTTGGTCAAACAGGAACCAGATGATGAATAACAGTGGTAGAAAGAACGCAAGCCTCAAATCAGCTTTAATCAGCATTTTTATATTAACAACAAATTAAATGACCACACTCAAAGTGGCCACTTTATTAGGTACACCTGTACAATCTAATGCCATCAAGTTCAACTGCTCTGCCATAAAATCAGCGTTTATGATGCCTATAATGTTTTTAACACCGTCATAGTAAAGTTAATGAAATTATTTCTTCCAGCACTGAGGTCATATTTAGTGCTGTACTGAAATCGACATATATTTTAATTTTGTGAGGACAAATGTTACGGCAGCTCTTTGTGAGATCGAACTGACAGAATCAAAGACTCTGCAGTTTCCCTCGATTCTGAAAAGCTTTACTGTGTTTTTGTAATTCATTGTTTTGGTTTTATGGTCCCAAAACCTTACTGTTTCAGTGACTATATGACTCTACACTTCCTGTCCAGCACCAAACAGAAGAAAGGTACATTTAACATCGAACAGCTAAACAGCCAGATATTGTCCCCCGGAGCTGGTGGAGACCAAAAACAGAGCTAAAAGGAGGAAGTGTATATTGGAATTACACACTATTCCAAATGACGTTGTTCAACACTGGATATTAAAATCCGCCACAGTTTTCTACCATAACTTTATAAGGTCATATTATGTCAATGTTGTGTTTACAGCTTGTTGTGCTGCCCCAAGTGGTTTTTATGTTTTGTATGTTTTTATTTCTACTTCTAAATTTCAAAATAATACACTGTAGTTTTCACTCCACTAAACCTATTTGCTTTAGATACAAGTACTATATTACTATAATTCTTTACTTTAGATGATTACATAAAAGGGGCGTTCATCCGATGCCAGAGGAAAATAAAAAAAAAGAGTTGTGATGTAGTGATGTGCTGAATATATAACAGGATGCATTGTTATAGATTAAAGCACCAGTGTATAAAATTGCTTCCACTTTGACCAAACTCAACAGTAAAATGCGACTTGCACATTAATTCTTCAGTAATAATAATCCAATAATTTAATATATAACAGTAGTATAACACTAACTTTTTGTATAAGACTAATTTTGAGTCATTTAGCGCATTTCATTAATACTTTATCGTCTTTTATGTCACATTTTCTGTGCAGGATTTTTACTTGTAATGAGGTATTTTCACTGTGTTTTTTTACTTCCTGTATCTCTTGCACTTACTTAGAACATGCTATTCTGTACACAAGTGTTACTCGTACATGTGTTTCGCCATGTGCTCATTGTTCACGTACCAGCCGCTGTATTATGCAGAGTGTGTGCATTAACATATGTGTGCGTGATGACACATGCCCGTAAGTGTGTGCTCTCACACTTGTGTTTGACAGTTGGGAGTGTCGCCGTGACATTGTGGCCTCTGTGAAAAGACGTGAGCCGCAGTGCATGTGTGTGTATGCGTGTGTGTGTGTGTGCGTGTGTGTGTGTGTGTGTGTGTGTGTTCTGCAACAGGCCGGTGGGAAGAGAGACAGATTGCGTTTTAACAGCCATCGCTGTCATCTCCAACAGCTGTCCTCTTCCCATTCTCTATTCAGAGGGCCTGTGTTTGCATTGTCTCCCTCATGACCTCCCTTCAAAGACCTACCGAAGAGAGAGAGAGAGAGCGAGAGAGCGAGCGAGCGAGCGAGGGAGGGAAGGAGGGGAGGGGAGAGGATGGAGAAAAAAAGGAAAAAGTGAGACAGACCATTGGACAGTGGAGAAGAAAATAGCGAAAAATGCAAATGGAGGCAAAAAAAAAAAGCAATGTAAGGAAGAGGAGTGAATGGAGAGAGGCTGATGCCATGACAGAGAGAACATTAGATGCCCCAGAACTGTCTCCCATCTCTTCTACCATCCCTCTCAATTTCTTCTTCCCCTCCCCTCTGCTCTAGATGTACTGTACGCTCCCTCTTCTCCCCCTCCCATCTTATTACAGCCGCCACCTCTCCACCGCCTCACCACCCCCCCTCACCCCTTCCTCCCATCTTGTATCTCTCCTCCCGCTCTGCTTCTCCCTCCACCTCTCCATCACCCCCGCATCCACCTCCACCCCTCCGCCGCCACCGCCGCTGCCCCGTCTCTCTCCCATGTTGTCTCTTATCAGGTAGAGGAGAGATAAGGCCGCTATCTCTCCGTGCCAGGGCTTTGACATGACGCTTTAATGCATAATAAGTTCACTCATCTTTTAATCAATGCGGCCAAATGATGAATTTCTGAAGGGTTAACAGTCGTTCATTGGCAGGTTTTCGAGCTAAAAACACAGAGATAAGGTCTGCCTCCGAATCAGACAGGAGAGTGCTGGATTCTGCACAGACAAATATGCAAATCAGACGTACGCACAATCGCTGTCAGATTCTGAGCAGGAGCATTGTCTCTGCCTCAGCGTTTTCTCAACACGTCCACTGACATTTTTCTATTAGCCGCTTTGCCTTAAATCTCTCATGAAGTAGTTGTTGCGATATTGTCGACAGATCTGAATGCATTCTCCGTTTAATCTCCGTGTGAGACAACGTACTCATTCCCCTGGTGCCAGATTAAAATCAGAGATCTCTGACACGTCTGCTCAGCTGCAGCTTTTTTTTTTGTTATTGTTTTTCAAGCAAATTTGTCAAAGTGCAAAAGATATTTGCATGAAAACGTCTTTGAAATCTACTATTTTTGAATGGGGATTTGGTGGAATCAGGTGTTTCAGGCATCTCACAGTTACTCAGGTTTGTAACTCTCTGGAGACGAAGATGCAACACACACACACACACACACACACACACACACACACATTTATTTGAAATATGCATTAGATGTTAGTTGTAATTAGTAGTTAGTTTATCTGATTGGTGATTGTCGAATTGTGTTTGGTTGGAACAAGCGGCAACCTCCGCCGCTGAAAAATGAAGTGAAAAAAGCTGCAGTTCCTCCAATAACCACTAGAGCAGCACGCAGAAGGGAGTCAATTACATTTGAGCCCCATGTTAAAATGTCCGATTTTACGACAGAAAAAAACATATTTACAGCCTGGTTCAAAACATGGCTCTAGTCTCATAAGCTGTTTTTTATAAGGCGTTCGTTTAAAATATACAGCATACATCATTATGCACAATTCATAGCTGTCAATCTAAGTGGCGCCACTTTGATTGACAACTAGCCACTGACGGTCTAAAGGGCGTCACCCCGGCTAATTCTACTCACTGAGTTTGGGAAAGAGATCGTCGTGGGGTTAGCCGGCTAGCAACGATATTTAGCATTTAACCTAGCTGGTTAGCCGTAGCTAGTTTGATTATTTCAAATGAAGCGGCTTTTTTCAGCGGCTTTTTTCAGCCAATAGCGTTCATTCGACCCGCCTCAGCTGATGTTTGTCAAAATAAAACTAAAATATATAAAGATAAAAATTCTTGCCATACAAAAGCATCCTGCATCAACATTTACAAGTTTTTCAGAGCTCAGGTCTGTCGTGCACCACAGAAGAAGAACAGCAGCACCGACTCTCACATGTCAGTCAACAGCTGAAACACCCAGAGGCCTGAATCACACTGTTCCACTGAATATGTCAAAGAGAATATGGAAAAAATGCTGCATCATCGACATCGTTCTGTATTTAAGTGATGAGAATTCAAATTCCAGTTTGAATTGAACAAGTTCTTGGACGGTGTTCAAGTCAGTCAGGTGGATTTGAACTGATCCCGGAGCAGGCAGCTGTCCCACAGACGTCCCCCCCCCACACCACCCACTCTGCCTTCCAGTCCTCCAACCCCTCTCCTCCTCTACTTTCCAGCTTCCCCTCCCTCCTCCCTCGTCCACTCTCCACTCACCCATTCAATCCCCTCCCTGAACCCTCCTCCTCCTGCTGCTCCTCCTCCTCCTCCTCTTCCTCTCTTGATGGCGAGTTCATTGGTCACCCGGGTGACAGGGCCTGAGTTGGGAGATAAGAAGAGGCCAGGATGGCATTACGACACCCCGACACTCTGAGGGGTGACGCCGGGGCGCACGGCTGGGTGCAGAGATGGGATGAAACGTGGAGGGGGGTCGAACGGGAAGGCGGGGGCTAATCTGCCATCGTTTGAAGCAATAACACATTAGTGATAATCATCGCTGCACGCGGAGAGAGAAGGAGGACACACACGTCCACATGTGGGTGCTGCACACAAAGACGGACCCAAACAGACATGAACAACAAACAGAAATAGAGAAAGACCCTCATTCTTATTCTCTCTCTGTCTCTCACTGTAAATCACAGCTCTCTGTACTTGCACCCCGCCGCCGCCCCTCCCTCCAATCCTGTGTGGATATCAGGCTGGTGCAGAAGGGCTCAGCCCAGCTGATAGCAGGTCCTCTGGGGGTTGGGGGTGGAGTGCTGAGGGGTGAGACATGGGTGGGTGGAGGTGGCGGCGCTGTGTGTGTGTATGTATGTGTGTGTGTGTGTGTGTGTGTGTGTGTGGGTCTGGGAACAGCAGCTCAGGGACTATGAGGCTTACCCTGCTCCCTCAGATATGGAGGTCAGGGGTTAGGTGGGGCAGGCCGACCGGTGAGCTGCAGAGGAACACCACCGCTGTGTTTGTGTATCTCTGTGTGTGTGTGTGTGTTTCTGCCTCACTCCTGAAACGTCTCCCGTACGCTGAGACAATCATAACTTCTCAAAATCTTAATACATGTGTTCTGATTGACTCGGCGGCTCGTCGGCGGCTGCAGCTTTGACAAGTGCACAGCGGTCGGCTCTGCAGACGAGTGTGTGTGCGCAGGTGTAACAACTCATAAAGAGAAATTGTCCTCTTTTCTTCTTTTTCCCAGAGTGATTGTGGAAATATAATCAATTCAGGGGACACTTCATCTTGTAGCAAAATGGCAATTTGACCCCTGCAGAGAGCAGGTCTGATGTGACAGTGAGTGGTGTATTGTCACAGGTGCAGAAATGCTACCGAGCCACATGCCAGCATTAAAAGGAAAGAAAGCAATTTCCTTTGTTTGGAGTCTGCTAGCTTTTCCCTCTGGCCGGGGTTTGACCATACTGAGCTGAAGTTTGTCAAAAATTAATGAAGCTCCATCTTGTGATTCTTCGTCTCATGAGGGTCTGAGACACAGATTACTCCCTAATGTCTCATTTGTTGACATAATTTCTGCCATTTCACTTTTGAACAACAAGTTCTCCAAATTAAACCAACACTCTCTGATCTGACAGCGCGTTCGGCAGGATGACATCATTTGTCACCGTCGGCCAAAACCATCACGAATGACTGAAATATGACTGTTCTGGTCCGACACTGCTGTGGTTAAGATTCGGGTTTAGGCACAGAAATTAGGGACAGATGTTGGTTTGGGTTGAAATAAATACTCACTGAAGGTTGTGGAACGATGGTGGTCGAGGAAAAAGAATATTAATTTCTTTCTACCTCTGCAGACTTTCTGGCCCCATAACAACATCTCTTTTTCCACCTTTACTCTCGACAGACTTTTGTTCATCACTTCAACATGTAAGGATTTTTTGGGTGTTTGTTCAAACCATAGACTGTATAAAATATGGACTTAGTGTCCGTGACGTCACCCATAGGTTTCTGAAGAGCAAAAATGAAG
>JBBMOC010001237.1:0-13235 GCA_037975185.1 Centropyge bicolor | reverse complement strand
CTCTCTCTCTCTCTCTCTCTCTCTCTCTCTCTCTCTCTCTCTCTCTCCTTGTGTAGGCCTAATAGTGTGTGTATCTTTGATTTGTCTTATTTGACTTTATAGATGTCATAAAGACAGACTGAACTGTGGCCCTGCAGTCCTGCTGCTGACTGTGTGATGAGCTGCTGTCTTAGTCAATGAGGAGCTTCACACACACACACACACACACACACACACACACACTCAGTGAAGACTGTAACACACATTTGCAGAACACCACTGTCGTACATGTGTCCCTGTATGTGTGAATGAACATTATAATGTAATAGGTGTTGTTCTGTCTGCAGAGAGAGCTGCGATCTGCCATCAGGAGTCTGCAGGAGCAGTCAGAGAGTTTCACCTCCATCAGACAGTCCTGGGAGCAAACTGCTGCTCACATCAAGGTGCTGCCTGTCGGACTCACACAGATATGATGCCTGAAAACACATTGTAAGGAACACTTCAGCTGCTTGAAACAAGTCGGATTTAAACCAGCAATTATGTCCAAACCCAAGCCCAAGAATCTCAGATCGTAGAGTAGAGAATCTGCCATGTGCTTCAGACATGAAGAACTGGGAGCAACAGTACAAATGTTTTCTCATCTTTCTGATCTCTTCAGTCTCTCGTCTGAATTCCTCTGGGATCTTTAGGAGCTTTGAAACAGTAAGAATTTTTCTGATCAAGTGGAAATGGTAAGACAACATGTGCACACTTTTCCCACACACACACACACACACACACACACACACACAGGTTTGTTTTGCTATTCTTGTGAGGACCTTCCATTGACATAATGCATTCCCTAGCCCCTCACCCTAACCCTAACCATCACAACTGAATGTCTGACCCTAACCCTTTACCCAAACCTTAAACTTTTTGTAATTGTAACCTTAACCCTAAAACCAAGGCATCCTAGTATAATCCTTGTGAGGACCAGGCAAAATGTCCTCACAAGAAAGGTTGTTTGTCAAGAGTTGGTCCTCACAACTATAGCAAAACATGCACACACACACACACACACACACACACACACACACACACACACACACACACACTTCCCAAAGGTGGGACTATTTGATCACTTCTGATTCACACAGATTCAAAGTTTACTGACATATTGTTTGACCTTCGAGTTTTTGTTCCCTGTCAGGTCTAAACCAATCATAAACAGTTTATATAGCTGTACCCTGGGGATTGAAATAGTGCAAGTAACCTGAGAACTGACATGTGTAAAGTGGAGCATGCAGCACAAGCCTCAATACTGACGAGATTACAGCTCATTCATATGTTCTTACTTGTACTTGTTCTACTAATACATTTGACACCATCTACTGTCAAAAACCATTGTGTTAAAGAAGGCTTATTCAGCAGGTCTGGTAGTGAAGATTAGATATCTTCACCTTAAACGCTGCTGCCAGATTTTTATTTATTTATTTATTTTTTTAGCTGAACATTTTCAACATTGTGACAGGACTTATCCCAGGATGTCTACATGTTGTTGTTGAGACTTTTCCAGAAATTCTAGGTAAGTAGTAAATGATTATATTATCATTATTTTCCACTTTGCTATGGGAAGGAACACATTTAAAGATCAAATCAATATTGGCACAAAATCTAAAAATAGCAGCCTGCCATATCATACTCTGGACTGTCCTGTGTGAGTGAAATGACAGTAGAGCTTTGAAAGTGCTTCAGATCTTCTAAGATGAAGTCTCATAACCCTGTTGTCAGAGCCAATCAGTGCAAGCAGCCCAGTTCCTGAGAGAGGAGTCTGAGAAGATGCACCAGTACCTCGGTGACGAGGAGGCCTCTCTGATGTCAGAGCTGAAACAGGAGGAGGAGGAGGAGGAGACTCAGAGGATGAAAGAAAAGACTGACAGGATCAGCAATGACATACAAATGCTGACCACTAGAATCAGAGAGACAGAAGAGGCCATGGGCTTGAATGACTTCCTCTTTCTAAAGGTAACTCCTGTCCACCAGGAACCAGGATGCTTTACACATGTTGTTTGTATTCATCTGGTGTAGTGGTTTGTATTCAAGGAACTGGAACAACTGCTTTGTGCAACTATATTTGAATATTTCTTGCAATGTAAAGCCTAGAAATCTTTGATGCTATTTCAATTTTTAAACAACCAGAGTAGTTTTTTTTTTTTTTCAAGTTTCACCTGTTTATGACAAATGACATGACAGCAAATGTATTGAGCCAGTGTATTTATCTACCATTCCATGCAGTGAGGTGTGAAATTCAAAACTGTGAGCATATTCACTTTTATATCACTGTTATTATGAGACAAGGCAGTACAAACACATTTTCACTAAGTTTCATGAGTCTGCTCAAGAAGTATAATAATGAGAAAACAATCTCACAAGATCTTTCAGTCATATGACATGATGTACATCAGTAAAGGCAGTTGGTCCAGTTCATAGAGCCTCTATGGGAGAAGTGTCATTATTAGAAGATTCATCTTTAACTAGTTTTTCCAATGTGCTGCTGTAGGAGACCATTCATATCCCAACAGTTTTCAAAGAAAGCAGCTCATTAACCTTCATTAGCATGAGTGGAAATCTGATAGTATCTGAGGACAGACCAAAGCAGTAATGGATACTCAGGGCATTCATGGTACCGTAACCATTACATGAGGACATTTCTCATGTCCAAGTAGAAACTGTGAAGAGAGCTCCTGTGTAGTTTATCTGTCTCTCCTCTGTCCCCACAGAATTACAAGAAGGCCTCTGAAAGGTGAGCTTTTTCAGCCACTGGGTTGGCCAATGTGTTCTATGAGCATCATTTCACAACAGACTGTCATTACAGTCAGGTCTTAACATATCAGTCTGACAATTTACTAGCTGATATGGTTTTTTACAACAATATGAAACAGCAGCTAACTATTGAATCCAGGTTTCTGTTGGTGACATGATCTCATAATATAGGGAATATCCATCTATGTGCATAATACTAATGTAAGGATGATGAAGTGTAATATTTCTATAAAGCATGCCAAATACTTTTGTCATTCATACATCTATTTAACACATACCTTTTATCTATCAAATGTATGTAACATGTACGTACTGTGAATTGCAACATACAGATGTTGCAGTGGCTCATCTTAGTTCCCATCGCTCGTTCCAGGTCTCAGTGCAGAGTGGAGGAGCCTGAAGAAGAATCAGGAGCTCTGCTCGATGTGGCAAAGCACCAGAGCTGCGTGCAGTACGACGTCTGGGACAAGATGCTGAGGAACATCCAGTACTGTGAGCAGAGCTTCACTCTGGGTTCATACAGGAGAGCAACTAATGGGATAGTTCAAGTTTTTAACATGAGACAATATTCAGTGGCGTCATGGCACAGAGATACCTGTAAAATCATTTGTTGTTAGCTCTGGGCTATTTAATACACGAGGACGTGGAAGTGCACCAGCTGCTGGTTGTCCACCAGAAGAAAGGATCTGGGCCTTACCTGAACAACTGACTCTGTGTGCATGTAGCCAAGAAGTAGGTCATGACAAACCTGTGACCATGACAACAATATATTGGTATTTGTCATTAGTCTCTCTGTATTTCAGAGCAGCGGCCTCATGCTGATTCCATTGCTTAGAAAATGTGAAACCTGGTGTTACATGGCAGTGATTCAGTGTATGTTGTGACCTTTGACATCCTGCTCCATAACACTGATGCATCCAGCCTCACTGTACATTTGAGCAGGAGTAACACACCTACTGGATCAGTCCTGTGAGCGCAGCATGGACGGAGTCAGCATATGGCTGCCAAGTCATGTATCAATCATGGAAGTGAGTGACAACACTACAGAAAGATGGCTGCAGTACGCCACCATGATCAACAATGCTCCACATGCCACTAGTGTGCGCTGCCCTTCAGCTCCTTTACACATGATCAGCAGCAGAATACTGTGAGAGAGGACAGATGCTGAACTTGGTGTCGCACACTCCTCAGATTTGAAGCCTTGCCGCTGTGCTCACTGTTCAGCCACTTTCAACTTTGAGCATGTTCTTCTGTGACTTTTCAGTGTCCAACCAATGAGATGACAGTCATACAGAACATGACCTTCAAGTGATGTGTGATGAAAGAAAAGGAGCAAAAAGGTTTGATGCACCCAAACCCTTCTTGTGTTTTCACTTGGCTTCACCTCCCATGGAAGAGAATTGCCATTGTCTTCTTTGTGTTCAACAAAAATGGATCATTCTCCAACAGTGTTTGCTCAGCTTATGATTCTGGTTTTCAAATGTCCTTCTAACTGGCCCCATGGTGACATAAAGCTGTGCCTCAGTTTGCCTCTGAACTGTGATGGACAGCCCGTGTTGCACTGATCATCCTGCTGATCATGTGGAGAGAGCTTTAAAGCTGCAGGAGCTAGGTTGAACGTACATGATGCAAAAGCTTACTATGTCACAGAGCACTCCGCCCCCGCCCCCGCCCCGCCCTCTCCCAATGCTGAATGAACTGACAAAGGAAAACTCGCTCCCCCATCCAGTCTTTCAATACATGATCCCCCCTCCACACTGAGCTGGAGTTGACAAATCAACAGAGGCTGCGGGCCAGGGCTGTGATGCTGTCTAACAGCAGGATGAGACCATGCTCCTCACTTCCTTTTTGACTGTCCAAGTAACAGCCAGATCTGGCAGTCAGGGGCAGGAAGCAGCAAATGGCCTGGTTTCTGTGGGAGCGGCTGAAGTATGATTGGACTGTCACACTGACCTCTAATAACACAGAGAAAGACATTGGACGAGCTCATCTTTGTGCCAGTGAAAGCTGCCGGGCTTTGTCCACCAAGCACACACACACACACACACACACACACCACTGCCCTCCCTCAGAAGTTATTCCCCCTGTTTATCATCAGGTCTCTTTTCCTTAAACATCATGATTATCTGTGTGGAGCCAGGATGTGTTCATGTTTTCTACCAGAGGCCATTATAGGCAAAGGAAAGGATGTATTGGAAATATATCACAAGTTACCTTCAACTAAATACAAATGAGGAGCAGCTCTTCAATTCAATATTGTGAAAGATTTGCAATAGTAACAGTTTGTTATTTCATCCCAAACTATGAAGATATAACTTTGCCTACTGTAGTTTTAATTGCATTACACACTAGGTGCATGTGTTCCAGTGAATATAAATTCACACCTTTAGCCTACAACAGATGCATCATACAGGCAGTAGATCAGTAGGATGTGTCAATCTGCAAAGTCATTGTGATAACAGCGTGTTGACCATGAGTGTTGGGCCATGTGTGGCCTTACATAGAAAACTAAAGGTACACATGGATTTATGTGTTGCCTTTTCTTTTGTTGATTCCTGTCCCTGTTTCTTTGTCTCACACTGATGTCTTTATGTCCCTCAGTCCCAGTGACCATGGATCCTAACACAGGCTGGGTGTGTTCAGGCGTGTCCCCTGACCTGTCCAGCGTGTTTGTGTGTGAGGAGCAGTCTCTCCCAGACAACCCAGAGAGCATCCTGGGCTCAGACCACTTCACCTCAGGGAGCCACAGCTGGGAGGTGGAGGTGGGAGACAACAGTCACTGGGCTCTCGGTGTGGCCGGCGAGTCAGTCCACACAAAGGACTGGTCCAACTGGGATCTGAACCCCAGTCCTGCCTTGGACTCAGACAGGGATCCTGGCGGTGGCCTGTGGCCTGTGGCCTGTGGCCTGTGGACCGTGTCCCTCTCCTGCGGGGAGCTCTGGGCCTCCCCCGGCCACAGCACTCCTCTCAAAGTGAGAAGAAAGCCGACCAGAGTCAGGATTGAGCTGGACTGGGAGAGAGGGTGTCTGACCTTCTCTGATGCCAGGGACAACACCTTGATCTATGGTTTTAAAAAGCAGTGCAGCGGCACTCTGACACCTTATTTCTCCACGACATGTTCAAAACAGCCAGTGAAAATCACAGCAGGGAGGGGGACTGTTAACATAGAGTAGCATCACACTGTTACAATACTAAAGGAACATTATTTTTCAATTCAATTCAATTTTATTTGTATAGCGCCAAATCACAACAACAGTTATCTCAAGGCACTTTACATACTGAGCAGGTTGAGAAACCCGACCCAACAGTTCCCATCATGAGCAAGCATTTGATGCGACAGTGGCGAGGAAAAACTTCCTTTTAACAGGCAGAAACCTCGGACAGAACCAGGCTCAGTGATGGGCAGCCATCTGCCACGCATGGTTGGGTTGAGACAGAGACAGAGAGAGACAGAGAGAGAGAGAGGTGGACAAGCAGCAATATAATCCACAATTATGACTTTATGTTTGTCAACAGTTCAATTCATCTCTGTGTCAGTATAATGACTGGTCTTCTATCACCTCATTTAGCACAAAGACTTGAGTAGGGAAAGTGCTGCCACGCCTGAACCTCAGGTCTCCTTTGTAAGAGCCCTCCAAACTGAACTAGGAAGTATGCTACCAAGGCTACTACAATCTGCTTAGCACTCTTCTGGGCCTGTATGAAAATAGTCACATTTAAAGGCTCTTCTTTATTTGACTTTTTGTCAACATGTGGCATGAAAAGACCTCAGGCAACAGTGAAAGTCCCCTAGTAACACTTAATGTGTGTGTATGACAGCCTGACATATCTTATTCCTCTGTGCCATAGAGCCCCATTGTTGTCCAAAAACACATCAGTGAGCCACAGTGTTGCACTGGCTGACATGCTCCTACCATGAACACACACCTCCCTCTGTATGTGCCTCTGAAACAATGACTCAGATGAAGAAGAAGGCTTGACCAGTCCTGAGACTGTCTTGAAATGAAAGTAGAGTATGTGATCTGTGCCTTCTGCCACATCAGTGCTAAATGAAGGATCCTGTTGGTCCCTGTATGTAGACATGTATCCTGTACCCAGGTCCCACTAGCCACTGACAACAAGGATATTTTCCTGGTCTTCAGGAGGACGGCCAATGGAAAACTGGATACATCATCATCGTGTCATCATGTTCAGCCTCAATGAGCTGTGCTACCAGACTGCAGTAAAAGCCATTGTCAGGTATAATGGAAAACAACACACACTCCAACATTCAACATGGAGGAGCGTTGTCCTCAGTTTGAAAGAAGCGGAGATAAGACAGCACTGGACTGGACTGAGAACCAACCTTATCTTCACTCATCGCTCACTGTCTCATTCTGGTCAAAGAAATGTGGCTGTAGGTGAGGACATTCTGCACTTTACTGTGGAAGCTACACTTCAGGTGTTGCCAACCAATATTTCTTAATGGTACCCGAGAAATCACAATTCACATTGTGACTTCCATATATTCATATTGCACTTGGACTCTGATGAACTGGTTGAATCAGTTGCACTTATTGTGAATGGCTCCATACTATACAACATGACTGTATGGTTGAGCTAACTGCTTCTGTTGTCAGACAGCTGTTACAAAGACATGGAATCATATACAAACACAGTAAACACCTTTGTGATGCAAGGATGGTTTATGTGTCACATGATCTGTTGTGCAACATCCCCAACACTATGAAGACCAAACAAGTCTTCATGTGGAAATGTGTCGTCTATGGGCTGAAATATGTGCCACCAGAATCTGAATTTGAATCATTTATATTTGAATTTGAATGACATCATTTGAATTTGTATTGATCATTTGAATCATTGCATTGTAAAACTGAATCTGAATAGTATAATTTGAAATTGAATTTATGAGTTTGAAACTGAAAATCCAGTAAACTTGAACCTGTATGTAAGATTATGAAAATTCAACTCTATATGTTTTCACGTTCAAGTTTTTACTATTCAGATTCAGTTCATTGTGACAGACATCCGGGTACTTGAGGAAGAGCAATCGAGCACAGATACATAGCAGAGCGAGATCGTTAGCCTAATAGCATAATAGCCTAAGTCATTTTTTGGGCATATGTAGGCAATAAGGCAGCGTGATGCAGCAGTGGTAGGACAGTAAAGTTAGGCAGATATCACAATATGAAGGACAAGAAGGTTTGATTTGAATTGGATAAGGCATTTCTGAGCTTTAGATGAAAACATGACACAGCGTGAGAAGGCCAAAAACCATGTTTTCATGTCCCACCGCACCCATTCATTCCTTAAGTGAAAATTCATTCGCTCATAACTCTGGAAGGGAGCGTCCTACAGACTTCAAACTGACGTCCGTCCAACATAATTTGGCCACCAGCTTTCCAATGGGACCACTCATGCTCCTCTACAACCTTCCACTCCCAAGATACAGCTAAACTCGTCTTCCGGAAGTGATGTATCTCCACAACACAAGATCGTACACACTCCTGTATGGTACCAATGGGAAGGCCGTACCTGAAATAGTGGGGGCGGACGTTAGTTTCATGACTCTACGACTTTCCGTTCAAAAGTTATTAAATGTAATCCTTTCCTGTTCCCAGAATGCATTTTGCTACCATTACCCATAATGCATTCCAGCTTCTTTTCTGCACCATGACTGAAGTATATATGCAAATCCGTTTCCTCTTCCCTTATCCTTGTTCTTTAACATGTTAAATTGGCTTTGGTTTCATTTTTCTGGCTAAAGTCTCATATAGTAATATTACCTGACTCGTGGAGAAGACAAGTGTATTATAATGTGAACTGAGGTTGTTTCTGTTCTCTAGATTAAATTAACTGTAACAATTTTAGTTGGCCATGGTTTCATTGCGTGGAGGAAGTGTGTTATTGGAGTGATGCCAGGTTTTGGCTCACCCTCGCCTACAATGTTTGATATTGCACTGTGTTCCCCTTTGGCTCCCTCTTGTGGACAAAGTCCAATATTGCAATCTCAGTTGGACGTGGTTCCATCTTGTGTTGCCTGTGTTGTCATATCACTAATATTGCAGTGTCACTTGGCTTTATCTCCCTCTTTTGGGTAAGGTCAAATACTGCAATGTCACCAAGCTTTAGGTGCTCCTTGTGGATAAAGTCAAGTATTGTAGTATGTTGCTTTTGGCTACCTACTATGGATAGAGATATCACTAACTGGCAGTCACACTTAGGCAAAGTTCAACATCAAGACAATATTCCATTCATATTATTCAATTAGCCCATGTTTAACTGTATCCTGTGAGAATCACAGCATCCATGTCATATATATCAACTTTTGCACTACGGTTACTTCAATAGTAAATTAAAGACAACTCACACATTTTTATGGCCTTTATTCATCTTATTGTTATATTTTCTTTACAATTCAACTTGACCTTTCACCTCTAATCCATCTGTGCCTGTCCAGGCAAGGACAACAGAACTGAGGAGGGAAAATATTGCAAAGATGCACAACGCCACCAATCTTCTGTTCAGGATGTTTGTGCTCCTGAGCCTCGTCAAATGCTGAAAAAGAAAACAATGATGGCATGGAGGTGCTGGACAAAGAAGCCAAAACAAAGGCCCAGGTAAAACAGCATTGAGCACTGAGCCCAGCATTGGACTGAGACAATGACAGCATCCAGGTGCAATGTGTAAACTTTTGCACTATGGTGACTCCGTCCGTCCTGGAGAGAGAGCTCATTCCTCACCAGTCTGCCACAGCCACCAGCTTCAGAGCCCTGCGGCTGCAGTTGCGCGGCTTCAACCACCAGGTGGCATTTAAATGGCACATATAATATTAATGTACATGTTGACCAAATTCAAACAAAGGTATATTTCTGACTCTGTTACACTTACATTGTGTCTTTTTAAAATTATTTCTTCAAAAACAGACACAACAACACATTTCACTGCGCAGAGAGAGAGAGAGAGAGAGAGAGAGAGAGCTGCAAGCATCATAGTAAAATAGCATCATATCATCTAGATGCACTGTAAAGAAATAAAAATTAAACATTATTACACATTAGAGTGTCGTTTTTAAAAACTACATTTGGAGTAAAATTATCTCTATAAAGTGTAATCATACTATTTGCATTCTTCATTGTTGCAGAGATTTCTCACTGTGGGTCAGCAGATGGAAGTCTTGCCACATAATAAACGAGGGCTTAAAGGAGTGAAACAGCACTTCAGACAGTTTGATAGTTTGATGTGTTTTGCACTTGCAAAGCTTTCGGAAACAAGTAGAATGGCATGAATATGAAGGACTTCACTGTCTGATCAGATATTCAATAAATTGATGAAGTCAGTCTTACCACACAGTTGATTACACAATAAACTTTCAAATACACTCTCATTGCAGACTTCATTGTTGCAGAGAATTCATAGGTCAGCAGATGGCAGTCTTGTCACATAATAAACGAGGGTTGAAGAGACTAAAACATCCCTGTATGCAAACAGTCACATCAAACTATTATGTATTGCCATTACACAGCGTGAGCAGGCCAAGAACCATGTTTTCATCAAAAACTCAAAAATGTCTTATCATATTCAAATCAAACCTTCTTGTCCTTCATGTTTGTGCCATTACACATGTTTACACACATGAAACTTCATTGGCCAAAGCTTTGCAAATGAGAAACACATCAAAATAGCACTGTTTGTCTACAGCGTTGTTTCACTCCCTTAACCCCTTTGATTTATGTGACAAGACTGCCATCTATTGACCCATGGTGAGAAATCTCTGCAACAATTACATTTGCAAATAGAGTGCAGTTTAGAGTGAAAGTTTATTGTGTAATCAACTCTGTGGTAACACTAACTTGTGATTCAAGTGATTCAGTATCTGATCAGACAGTAATTTCCTTCATATACGAACCATTCTACATGTTTCCAAACAAGAAACGCCTTTTTCCAAAACACATCAAATTACACAGTAAAGAACACAGAGTGTGAAAGTGTAAACGCTTAGACAGTTTAATTTAACTCTCTTTTACATAACATTTGGTCCCACTCAAAATTTCAGTAAAATTTCTTCTATGGCCAACATCAACTTTTTACAGTTAATTCTACTCAATTCAGTCTCAAAATTAACAATGAAATGTGTAAAAATATTTAATACTGAGGTTTATATTCACATTGTTGAGAAAACTCATTAGATTTTATTGAGCTAATTTTACTCCAAATTTAATTTTTAAAATGACAATCTAATTTCTAATAATATTTCATTTTTATTTCTCTATAGTGTTATTTTTCAAACGTAGGTGATATGATGCTCTTACCACAGAGCTGATTACGCAATAAATTGCAAATACACTCAATTTGAATTCTTAGTTGTTGCAGAGATTTCTCACCATAGGCCAGTAGATGGCAGCCTTGTCACAGAATAAACTCGGGGTTAAGTGAGGAAAATATGCAGACAGTGGGACAGTCTGATGTGTTTCCACTTGTAAAGCTTTGGGGAAAGAAGTTTCTTGCTTGGAAACACAACTTATTGACTTCAGTTTCAATACAACAGCATTTTGTGAAAACATGAGGATTACTCTACTTAGTTGTTGTTGTTGTTGTGTGTGTGTGTGTGTGTGTGTGTGTGTGTGTGTGTGTGTATATATATGTGTGTGTGTGTGTGTGTGTGTTTTGTGTTTGTCCCTCAAAAATTCCATAACTAATTAAAATCAAACCACATTGTCCTTCATATTCATGCCATTCTACATAGTTGCAAGGAAGAAACTTCTTTCCCCAGAGCATTGCAAGTGGTGAACACATTATATTGTCACAATGGTACTAAATATGGCTGTTTCACTCATGCGTGCCCACAAACATCTTTGCCTCTCAAACTCCCAAACATGATGAGAAATTCAAATCAAACCATGTTCTCCTTAATATTCAGGCCAGATTACGTGCTTCCAAGCACAAACAACTTTCCCCAAAGCTTAGCAGGTATAGGACACTAAATATTGTCACAGTGTTAGTTAACATGGTGTGTCACTCACACCAGTTCAGTTCAGTTTATTTGTGACAGTCACACAACATAATAATGGACGTCTTACAAAATATAGAACAGTTTATGTGAGACTGAAACAGGCAGAAGCAAAAGCTTGTCTGCCTAGAATATACTGTACATTTACATCAAATATAAGTTACCTTATAATGTACATTTGAGACTAATGAAAAATAGAAAATATACAATGTGTGACCTTCATATAGAAAACAAATTCATTCATTTACACATGTCTCAAAAATAGACTTGGAGATCATCTTCTTAAACACAAATAATGAGTTACAGTTTTTCATATCCTTAGTCATTTTATTCCATAATTGAGCCCCCAAAGAAGACAAGCATCTGTGTTTAAACCCTTGTCTGGCTTTTGGCACCATAAACTTACAGTCATCTCTTAAATTATATTTAGTTTGCTAAATTTCATAAGATTTGATTTAGTAAAAAATAGTTTTGTATGGTCAAAATATCCAGCGTTATTTATCAGGCGTATGGCACGTTTCAGTAATACAACAATATCATTAAGTGTGGTCTTAAAAGCACCACGCCATAGCTCTACACAATAAGTCACGTATGGGAGTATCAAAGTGCAGCAGATTATAGTTAAGGCTTCATGACTCAGCAAATCCTTAGTTTTCTACAGAATACCGAGTGTTTTTGATATTTTTGCCTTTATGTAAAGCACATGTTGCTTCCATGTTAATTTGGAGTCAATTATCACCCCTAGAAATTTAACATCAAAAACTTAATTTCAATGCCATCTAGTTTTACTTCTTTAAGAGTCTCTTTTTTACTTCCAAATACCATAAATTTTGTTTTTGATATATTCAGTGACAACTTATTGACGTCAGACCAGGTTTTAAGTAGTTGATAGAGAGTAATTCCCTTTCTATCATTATCAACAATTCATTTAATCTTTTGCCCAAACATACTATAGTTGTATCATCTGCAAACATAATGAATTTAAACAGGTGAGACAAATTACAAATATCATTAATGAAAATAATAAAAAGTTTTGGACCAATCACAGAACTTTGTGGTTAGGGATGAGCTGGATACTCGTTTCAGACGAGTCTCCATTACGGATAAAGCATTTTTGACGAATACGATTATGATATGAGTAAAATCCGTCAATATCTGTGCTCGTGCTGAAGGGAAATCCTCATTGTGTAAGTGACTGTCTTCGCGCTCTGTGATTGGCCAGTCCCACACAGAGCCCGCCCCTCCCTACACAGACACGTCTCTGCACATCCCTCATTTAATAAGACAGAGCTGAAAACGGCTCGCGTCGCGTCGGTCAGTGTCTCCGCACCGGTCGGATTTTTTTTTTTTCACCGTCTGCTTGCTCTTAGTTTGGCTGGTGATATGAAGTCAGTTGGAAAACTTTGCTCGTACTGAACGCGGTGCTTTTGAGAAGAATACAGTG
>JBBMOC010001235.1:0-10161 GCA_037975185.1 Centropyge bicolor | reverse complement strand
TATATATATATATATATATATATATATATATATATATATATATATATATATATATATAAAATCAATCAGCATACACACGCATAAACACACTTGCATACCTATAGGCTGATGAAATAGCAGAGGAGCATGGAGCATGAGGAGCAAACATAAGATAAGACGAACTTTATTTATCCCAAAGGGAAATTCAATTAAATCCGTGAGTTCATTTATTTATCAAAGAGTTTTAAAGTCTGGAGTTACACTGACACAGTTTCATCACATCTGCAGTCAGTTTTACTTACAATTTCAACTGATTCATAATCAGAGTACAACTACGTTTTCGGAGATCTTAATGAACTATTTGGATTGTAAATATGATGGTTTCAGCGGGGCAGTGTGTGTGTATTTGTGAATGCGCCTGAATACGTAAATATATTTACGTATTCAAATACTTTGCCACGCTTTCTCTCTTTGTTTTATTACTTTATTACTTATTACTTTTTTTTATTTGCTCCGTAAGCCTCCATGAGGATTTCTGCCTCCGACGGGAAAAGGACGCCGCTCTCGTTGCCATGGTGAATCGGTGAATCTGTGATCGATGGACGGGGTCTATCTGAGGAAGCCGCGTGCGCGCACTTATCCAGGATTGGTTTCACCTGGCTTGTTGAATCCGTGTCTGCTCATCCTGGATTGCTCTTTGTGCAACCAATTAAGCCTGGACGCTCTTGTTTGGGATTCGTTGAACTAGCAGAGGGTATGCAACACAGCACTGTTAAAATTTCTTGTATATCTATTTAAAACCCTTACCACAATATGGCAGATTAAAAAAAGCAGCAACAAAGAGGGAGCCATACCTCATCTGCCAGCTTATATACCCTGTCCTGATTAGTGGGCGGAACTACCTGCTGTCACCCTATGGTGACCCAAAGAGGACAATTCCCACTGGTCACACTTGCATGAAAATAAACAAAACTTGCACAGCTATCTGGTCCAAAATGACATAAGCTGTATGGAACCAAATTTCCCCAAGGTGATGCTTGAATTTTTCTCCCATGCAGTATATTGTCCACAGTGTAAAACAGAACACTCACTCACACCAGTGATAACATGACCTTTGCAGGAATTTTGTGTCCATCTCCCCTCCCTGTCATGACAAATACCACAAACATTCCCTATCTTACCTCTGGGACCATGACATCAAAGACAAATCCAGCAGCTGTATCTCCCCTTTCTTTATTCTTCCTCCGATGCCAGTACACTGCTCAAGTGCCCTCAAGAGTGCAAAGGTCTATTTGAAAGTGGAGTAAGAATCATTAAACCTGTTTACATTGCTAAATATTTATTCCTACACACAATAAAATGATCTTTCCATTTACCTGCTGGTCACTAAAATGTAGCATCCTAGGCTTCAAGTGCTGCTTGAGTTTCAATGAGGTAGATGGATGCTGCCACAGGTACATGCGGTTGGAATGGATCCTCCCATTCATCAGATCATCACACAAGCTCTAAAGGCAAAGAAAGTCATGGACGAAAATGCAATCGTTGATACAGAACATATTAACAGCAGTGTTTATGGAAATGTTACCTTGATCAGATCCTTTGGAAACACTGACAGAATTGTTCCTTTTTCAGCAGCCTCAATAGTCCTGCAGATTAAGATGAGAAGTGGAAAAAAATGTGAAGATGACACAAAATGGTCCTGTGCTGTGTCTTGATCTGGCATCTGGTGAATTACCTGTTATCCAAGTGTGTGTGCTTTGGTCATCATTTTTGTGTAATACTAGAAATGCACATTGCACCAACAAGAAGATGTCGTACCTTGGGCTGTCATCCATGACTGTGCATCCACAGTCAAATGGCTCATCTTCTGGATATTTGTGGTATTTCCCTGCACAATCTGTATGCAGCCAGCCTTTGCATGTCTGGCACTGCACCCACTCCAGTATTTTAACCTCTGGATATAAAAGTCTAACAATAAGAAAGACATGTTTACTTAAAATTTCTTAAATACACAATACTCCTATGTGCTGCTATACAAATCATGATAAATACACCCATCTTGTCGCTTTGTCAAAAACAGTGGTGAACGTGCCTTTGTTTTGTAATTCTGCAGTGCTTGGTAGGAGTTTTTTAAACCTACCTCATCCCAGTGCTCTCCGAAGTCTGGGAGACACACACCTTACTGAGGTCTGCCATACACTGTCGTGGTTTGGTATCAGAGGACCTCTCTGGTATCGCTGGCTGAACAAGTGAGTATGTCATTACGTCTTTAAGAGTATTTTTGTTGGCATATTGTCTTTATTTGACAGTGACAGTGTAGATAAGACAGGAAGGATAGGAAGAGATACAGGATGACATGAAGCAGAGGGTGCAGGGTGAAAACAAGCTCATGTTGCTGTGATAATAATACATGTTAGACACATTACATTCTGATCCAGCTGAGTGCTCAATGCAGTTATTCTACACATTTTTGGCATAAATCATAAATAATAAAAAAATATAGCCAACATAACCTTATGCATCTCAAAGTAGTGTAACTGTAATGGAGACTATCATTTGTAATACAAAACTGTTCATTCTCAAAATACTTCAATACTCAAAACTTGAGTTGTCTGTATTAACCCCCCCTCTTGACAACTAACCACAGTGTCCTGCTCAAGCTTCCTCTTCTTCACCCTGAAGACCGGAGAATGTTTCCCTTTGAGGAGTGCCTCACACTCAATGGTCCAGTGGGCAAAGACTTTCCCATAACTGTAAAATAAAAATGGATAAAAATAAATAAATACAAAGATGGAGCAATTATATTCACATTCTGGTCTTTATAGCTCTGTATTACAATCATGCATCAGAGGACTGTACAGAAAAAGGGCTCGACCAGATCTAACTTCACAAAATGTGTCAGTGTGCAATAGAAAACTGGCAAAATGTGACAGAATCATGAGCAATATTGACATGAGAAAACAGGGTGGAAAAAAGATAGGAGATATGTGGCAATGAGAAGGGGCTGAGGTAATAACTAAAGATTTGGAGAAACGAGGTAAAACACTGCACTGCACCCATGCAACAAACACACAAATAAATGGCTGCACAAAGGACACACAAGGTTTATTTTTACCTGTTCAAGGTATAGTTCTCAAGAAGCAACAGGCACCACCACCTCCACAAAACAGGCATGTCAAGCTGAAATTGTAGTTAATAGCAGTTGTTTTGATTAGTGCTTTAGGGAAGATTTAATGTGAAGATGTTAAGTTCAGTGCAGAAATCTACTTACTACTGTGTAATCAAACTGGGCATCCAGGGCAATGTAAAAGGAAGCCTGTAAAAAAGGAAGAAAGAAACAAAAACCCAAACAACTCTTTTTGGGCTTAATTAAGAGATGTGTACATGAAAAAGGCAATAAAACCATTAAAACACACACATAAACACTGTACATGAGACTGAAAGTGCCTGTGGTGTAAGAGTATAGCTTCAATCCTGACAAAAAATAACAATGTAGAACTGTTTTAAAAATATAGACATTTGCACTGGAGCTTGTTACCATTAACATGAATATGCCACAGTCAATGCCAAAGTCCTGCTTCGGGAAACCCTAAATTAAGAAAAGGGGAACATTAATACATTCACTACTGACATATGTTTAACGTAATGCTCACTTAGCCGGACATAAATACCTCCAAATCGTCGCCTGTCTTCTCCGTCCATTGGCCTGGGCATATGTTCTGAACAATATTCCTATCCATTTAATAGAACAATGTTACAAGAGAAGAGGGACAAGAGAACAAATCAGTTCTTCAAACCAAACAATTCCAATTACTTTCACAACAAAGCAAATTGAGAGGTCAAAGGAACGTGACCAAATATACAAGTTTTTCTTTGTGTGACCTCAGGATTGGTATGTATTGCTGGCCTCCAAATGCTGACTTGTTTTTTTAACAGAGTGAGTCATGAAAGAGGATCTCCTTCAGAGCTGGCTTGATAACCTAAGGAAGACAGCCTTTCTTTCAGAAAACATGTATCATAAGTATAACATTACAGTCTCTTATAGTGCTAGCATCAGTGTGTCCTAACCAGGGCTACATGTGCCCCCAGGGCATACTTATGCAGAAGCCTCAGGAGTACTTGGGAGTATTTGAGAAGGAGTGGCAACACACAAAAAACAAGAAATTCAAAAAGACAAGAGAAATGTTAATGGTTTTCAATTGTTTATGTCTGCAAATAATTGTATTGATACAAAACAAAAGCCAACTTGTCATCAATTATCACTGAAGAAAAATGGGTACTCACACACAACTGGAAATGCCCAGGTGTGCATAGAGGGATGATAACAGCATCCTTCAGATTAGCCTGACCCTTAAAAAACAAACAAAAATGCAACAGTCCACAACCAATGTATTTAGTTTGCTGTCATAGAGGACTAAAGACAGCAGAAAATAGTCACATTTGTAACATTTGTAACAATGACTGAATTAATTTAATTGTTGGCAAAGAGCGTTTAATTTATTATTCAACTAATTGTTACAGCTCTAATGTACCATCAATCATCCAGTATGAATATGTCAGCAGTAAGAATCACTGCCTAAAGATACAAGAAGGCAAACTTACAGGCAGACTTCTCATTGGATCATTGTTGACTGGTGGTAACCAGGTAGGGCAGACATATAGATCTGTAATGTGGATATTCTTCCCCTGAGTCAAAGGAGAAATACAGTCTTCAGTTCATTCAAAAAAATAACCAGATGATGGAAAACTTCAGATACCAGATATTACATTCAACATGATATTAAATAAACAAGGAGGCTTTTCTTGCACTGGTAAGTAGCTTGATAATACATACATCATTGGCCGTGATGCAGAGTACGTGACCAGGTTGACTGCCTTGCTTCCACAAAGTCAAATTCAGTCAGACTTGCACAGTGAGACCCACATAACTGTCCCACTGTTGAGTCATTTGGCTGGTCTTCACATACCATGTCAACTTGTTTCATCTCAGGAAATGTGGATTCTAAAGGTAAGGAGACAGAAGAGCAGGATAAAATACTTTTGAATTATATTATTTTCTACTTTGTCCAGAATAAATAGGCCAAGCACTACCTGCATCAAGCATGCCCATATTGTTCTGTGGTGGGTCTTGCATAGTTGACTGTGGCTCTGCTGTGACACTACCATTCTCCTCTGGATTGAGTTGCGGACCTTGAGGTTAGGAAGAGATAATATATTAACATCATATTATACATTTTTCAACACACATCGAGTCACAGAAAATGAAATTACAATAGAGCTTTAATATTTGAAATTTGATATTAACCTAATATTGCTTGGCCCAAATGAGACGTGGTAATGGTGTTCAGCTGCTGGACTTGCAACCCTCGCCTTAACTGACGTTTCAGCATCTCTTCGTTTAGATGATTGTTCCTGTGTTTGATGATGTTGCGCATGAGGAAGATGTGTGACTATGGTCCCGTGTTATTGAGGAAGTAGTTATTTTTACGCAGAGCAGCAAAAAGATGCTCTGCAACCTGACTATTTAGAGATCCCTGAAGTTCTGGAACAACATTAATCCTTCTGAGTCTGATGTCCTGGGGGTCTTCTGTGTTAGACTGGTGGAATTTATCATAAAGGACACAGTGTTGGCTTGATCCAGTGATGGGATGACCATTTGCTTCTGGATGTTGCAGTCTCTCAACAAGCCATGGGAGATGTACTTTTAATTTTTGCTGGGCTGCAGCATCAATATTCTCCTTAGTTGGGTTGGCAAGCCTTCCCTTAGTTGGCTGGAACGGAGGGTTGTCAGGAACTCTCAGGTTTGCATGGGCTGCCAATCCACAGGCAAAGTCATATACACGGACATTTGGAAAATGTTTCCACGAAAGTAGAAGGTCTGTGAAATCTCTTGGGCTTTCTGCTCTAAGGTTGAACTTTAAGCTATATACAATTCCATGGGGGCACATGATGACTCACCATCCTCCTGTGAAGGTGTAAAAGAAACAAGTAGTACACCTTTTGTCTTTCATTTCATTATTTTGATTATGTTAAAATTCTCCACTCACCAGAGGCACCCCAAATGGACTGAAACACCTTGTCGTAAGTATTCCTGCTCTTCATCTCATCCCGTAGCCTGTTGATGAAGTCCGTACAAATGCATATTATTATGTATTCAGTTACAGCCCTGTTTATTTTCTGTACATGTGGTGAATTGGCTCCATATTTCCTGATCAAATAGCATTGGTAGTTTAGTTTAGTTTTCATTTCTGTCTACCTCACTATGTTATCAGAGAACCCAGGGTTACGTAAGTAAGTCAGCTTCAGTCTGTGACTTTAAGAGAAACAGCAAGGGCTCTTTGCCCTTAGCTGATACTTTTTTTGAGTATCGATACTTTTGACAACCCTACTAACAACATAGTAACAAACTGAAAAGTGATAAAAGATTCCCCACAACACACAATGACCTGTGTGCAGATGACACAGGTCATTACCCTATTGTACAGTACCCTATTATGAGCAGTTTATTGATTTATACATTAATAATAATAATAATGATAATAGCAAACTTAAGTTGTATAGCACCTTTCATACAAGAATTGCAGCTCAAAGTGCTTTACAACAAAGAATTCCAGCATCAAGTGCTTCATAGAAAACGTGTAAAAAATAAAATAAAATGCTTAATCAATAGCTACTGGAAGAGAATAAAAACAAAGTGAAAAGATAGAATACATACAGTGCATAAATCAAAAAGAGTTGGATGAGAGAAGAAGGGTGAAGCAAATGCAAAAAGAATAAAGTTACTGCTAGTTGAAGAGTAAAGTGAAGAAATATTTTTTTAGCTTAGCTAAAGTCTAAGAGGATTAGAAATGAGACCAATAAGATATAGTAGCATGTTTGAGTAAGACTGATTTTAGCCTGTACTGGTTTACTCACAATCTCCTTTGTCTGTTCATTTTCAGGACTTTTTGTGTTTTTGACCTTTGAAGATTGATACACAGCAAAAAAATTTTAAGGTCTGTGATATACTAAACAAAGATGATAAACCCATCACTTGCCTCAGAGATCTGAAGCCAGGAGAACAAGTAGTTGCAAGATGGTCTGACAACAAGTTCTACAATGCCACAGTGGAATTCATTGGAACAGCTGACAAGACAGTGGATGCCAAGAAGGCCACAAAGAAGGACATGAAAAAAAGAGATGAAGCTGCTCAAAGATTCAACAACCTTCGATCGCTACCTCAAGCAGGTCAGTCCACCTCTGCACAGGATCACCCAAATTTGAATCAGCAAAGACAGCCACCAGCTCCTACTGTAACAGCCAAAGAATCCTTTCTCAAAATGTTGTACAGTCCTAATGTGACGGGTCACAACCTTCTGTGAGATGCAGCCTCACCCTTGCTTCTACAAGCCACACGCTTTAATCAGGTGGATCATGGGGTGTTTATTGCTCTCCTGCAACACACATACAAAACGACAGTGGTGTGGACAGAGGCAGGAGTCAGTCAGGTCAGCGGTCAGGATAATCCAATTAATGTCCTCTTCCGTCTGCGCTGTACCCACGCCTACCACTGCGCTACAAGATGGCGGTGTTGCACCTTTTTTTGGCTATAATTTAATAGGCAAAGGTCTACTCTGTTATACTAATACACACCAAAATCCTGCTGTTCTTGGGGACCAGAGCCAGACTAGTACGTCTGAACATGAGACTTCATCAAGCTCATCTGCAGATACTTTTATCATCAAGCGTGATCCAATTGCAGAATGTGGAGAACCATGTTTCAATTCGCCTAAATCAACAGAAGACAGATCATGGAAGCCATGCGGGGCATGCAAGGCAGAGGTGGAAAAATTAGTGGAGGAGAATGCCAAACTGCAGGATGTGCTATGTGGTATAAGTAAGTAAATTTTCTCTCTCTGTTGCAATAATAATTCCTTTAACACTATTTCTTTTTTCTCTCAGTTTTCCTAAGGTACCCAATTGCCATTCAGTACTGTTCACACAAGCACTGTAAAATGAGTTATAATGCAAATAATGTGGGCAATAATCAAGTGTCTTTAATTGTCCAACATGAAATTGTAATTATGTTTAATATTCTACTAAACTTTGTTACTTTGGACATTGGGAGTTATTTAAAGCTTTAAACAAATTGGTAAAAATCTTAGACAATCATAAAATCTTTAAATTGTTTTTTGAACTTGTCTCTTCCTTTTCTTGACTTTATGATTGCTGCTGTGTCCCTGTAAGACATAAGTTCAAAGTCAATGGGATTCTAAGTAAGTATATTGCTCATTTGGTAGGTAACAATTTATGGAAATGTTATGGAGAAGTTGTGGAAATTCAGTAGTAAGTAATTTGTGCTTTCTTTTGTTTCTTTTATTCTTGCAGCTTACATCATGCGCTGTAGTACACTGGATGGTTGGACGCCGGTTGAAAAAAGTTATGGATGTGGCATACTGAGAGACATTTGTTGAACTTACCATGTTCAAAAAAGCCCTTGTATGCAAATGCTGCATGTTGGCCTTTAAGACCCTCAAGTAGTAAATGTTGTGCATTGTTGTAAAGCTGTGCTGACACTGTTTAGAACACTGTAAGACACTGTTAGTGTTTTAAAAACACAATTTTACTGAAAAGAGGCGCGTTTATAGTTAAGATTTTATAATGATAATGTTAGAATAGCTTTTGTTGTCTTTAAAGCGATATTCCATCGTTCAAGCATAATTCACTCAATATGTATCACTTTAAACTGTCTTTGACTTTGCTGTTAACGTTATGGTTATTGTTAACGTTATTACAGCCTGCTGAAATACACAGTCATTGTACTTGAAAACTGAGTACCTCTGTGTTGAATTTGAATAAAGATTCAGATTCAGATTTCTTTATTCATCCCAAAAGGGAAATTAATTTGACTGTCAGCTCATCTGCCAATTGCTATAGAATTATGAAGCCTGATGGCTGGGTAGATCTTCTGTATCCCTCTGTCCTGCAGTGAAGAGAAAGGAGCATCCCCAGAGGAAAATTTTACTGCTCAAAGCTTTCTCTTCTATAGCTCGAGAGACAAATTTGAGATTCTCATCTCAGCCTCATTTTAATTTCTATTTTGTCTAAAATGTTTCTCATATGTTTCTCCTAAAATTCACTATCAGAAATAGGTGAGACAGAATAACTAGACGGAGTCATACTTGAGACTTACAGTGGCTCGCAAAAGTATTCATCCCCCTTGAACTTTTCCACATTTTGTCACGTTACGATCACAAACATAAATATATTTTATTGGAATTTTATGTGAAAGACCTACACAAAGTGACACACAATTGTGAAGTGCAAAGAAAATTATACATGATTTCAATTTTTTTTTTTTTAAATAAAAAACTGAAAAGTGCAGCCCCCCCTGAGTCAATACTGTGTGGAACCGCCTTTTGCTGCACTTACAGCTGCAAGTCTTTTGGGGTATGTCTCTACCACCTTTGCTCATCTAGAGACTGAAATTTTTGCCCATTCTTCTTTGCAAAACTACGGAGCCCCTTATGGGACATGGAAGAAATTTTTTTGAAGGGTAAAAAAAAAAAAAAAAGATCAAGTTTTGCGAGATCTCGCAAAAGTGTTTACATTAGGAGCATGTGTTGATTGAGGAAACGCCAAATCGTCCTCCATGTCTCCCTTTTTGCGAACGTTGAACACAAAAAATCAACACCGGTACATACAACTCAATGATTGTGTCTATTGTCATTCCCGGAAGAACATGCTCTTAATGTAAACACTTTTGCGAGATCTTGCAATACTTTTGCGAGATCTCGCAATACTTGATCTTTTTTTTTTTTTTTTTTACCCTTCAAAAAAATTTCTTCATGTCCCCTAAGGGGCTCCATACAAAACAGCTCAAGCTTAGTCAGATTGGATGGAGAGCCGTTGTGAACGGCAGTTTTCAGATCTTGCCACAGATTCTTAATTGGATTTAGGTCTGGACTTTGACTGGGCCATTCTAACACATGAATATGTTTTGTATTAAATCATTCCACTGTAGCCCTGGCTTTATGTTTAGGGTCACTGTCCTGCTGGAAGGTGAACCTCTGCCACAGTCTCAAGTCTTTGGCAGACTCCAACAGGTTTCCTTCCAAGATTGCCCTGTATTTAGCTCCATCCATCTTCCCATCAGCTCTGACCATGTTCCCTGTCCCTGCTGAAGAGAAGCACCCCCAGAGC
>JBBMOC010001233.1:0-13263 GCA_037975185.1 Centropyge bicolor | reverse complement strand
AGTAAGACGTGGCCTTTACCGCTCTTATGAATATGTTTTTTCTAGCCCACACATCCTGGCAATCGAATGTTTTACGTGCAATAAAAACACAAGAAAAATATACCCGAAACATTATGCAAGGGAGCAGTGTTGGGAGGCCGGGCCTCACAGCCTATCAATATTCTTGTTTAGTCTGCAGCCAATGTAGGCACCACAGGGAGAACATTTGAAATTCATAGAAATTCTTATCAGTTGTTGCGTCGCTGTTATTGATCTGTTACTGTGGAAACAGAAGAGAACGGGTGTCGGCCTTGTTATTTTTTTTCTTGCCTGAGGTGTAAGTCTCAGAGCTCCAATGACTTCCAACAGTTCTACCAATCAAAGAGAAAATTTCTCTCTCTGTCAAATGAACTCTAAGTACTCGGTGCTTGACTTTTGTCCTCTGAGTTGCCAGCTGGCATGGTGTGTACTTTTTTTTTTTTTTTCATCTTCAGTTTCCCCGCTGACCTTGCTGAAGTACACAGAGAGAAAAAGGGACAGACAGAGAACGAGTAAACATCTTTAGGACAGAAAAAAAAAAAAAATAGATTAGCGAGCAGCGTCTGTCAAAGTGGATGGCTGGCTCTGTGCCAAGCTTTATTGATTTGCTTTATAAAGCACTTGAATGGGCCAGATAACTGTGATTAGCCAATTCATTACTGCTGGCTCTTTGAGTGGTCCAAAATTAGATAAAAGGGGGAATAGGAAGAAGGGGGAGTGAGCAAACTAGTACTTTGTAAACTTGCACAGAAACTCCAACAGTGGCCCACAACCGAGAGAATCTTTTTGAAGTTCTTGATGAATTCCCCCTTTTTTTTACATGCATCATAATGATTATCCTCATTAGAAGAAGTGAAAAAAAAAACATGCATTGTTTATGTGTTTGATAGCGTGCATAATGATTCTAGATTACTCAAGCAAACCCAAACAGCGTTCGTCTCATCTACTTTGCAAATGTGTGCTTCCACTTCAAGAGCCTTTTTAAGTGGTACAGCGCCAATAGATCTCAGAAATGAGAATTGTTTTGGCTTTGATGATATACTAAACTGTTGTCTGTGCTAAGGCAAACCGAGTGTGACAGCGACTAATGTTTCTGTCTGATAGGGAGACAGCTTTACTGCTTCTCTGTCTCCTGCTTCATACAAGACAAAACAGCAGTTATCAGGGCCCTTAGAGTCAAGCTTGTCTGGGTGACAGCGTTGTTTAATGTATTCCTATGATCACACTGTGTTTACAGGAAGCTTTCATGGGCTGCGTGTAAATCGTCTTTTGATATGTGCTTTTTGTACGGTCATCTGGTTATCATTTATTGTGGATGTAATGATAATAAGAATTAGGAAGAATTGCAATGCTCCTTCTTGTTGCATTAAATGCCACAATCTGTCCTGTTCTCCCATGAAATACTCCTGTTTACCTCTAAAACCTGGATGCCGAAACTCTGACAGTGAAGGATCGAGGCGAGCGGGCCTTTATCATTTTCCCTGATTTTCGTCTTGCTCCAATTTCCTTTTTGCTTTTGTTCCGTGCACACTCTATCTCCTCATTTATCTCTCTGTCCCTCACTCTCTCTATCTCTCACCCTCTTACCGCAGGGCTGTCAAGTAACTCCAGCTAGCCATCAGTCTAATGAATAGTGATACAGTGCTAATAGCATGTGATAATATTTCAAGCCACTGGTAATCTCTGCTCACTCACTTACCTGCTCCTCACTTGTGTGCCTTCGTACACACACATACACACACATGGGGCATCTCTTCCTCTTGACAGCTGTGTGTCAGGTCTTGGCCTCATGCTGTCATCAAACAGAGCTGTCAGCCTAGACTCCCTCTTAATAGTCAAGCCGTCCAGCAAAGACAGCTCTGGTCTTAATGGGATTGTTTCTTCTGCATAGCTTAGAAGACAGTGTGTATTTACTGTGTGTTTACCAGCCAGAGCATTCACTCAAACCTCACTGGTTCCTTTATTTTAAATACCTTACTGCTGATTTTTAATCCTATAATGTCGCTTCACTTGTATGTTTTTATAAAGAAAGACAAATCTCGACAGGCTTCTGGTCAAAAATATTTGACTGGTACTCCAAAGCCTATAAAAGGCCCCTTCAGCCTGAGCCCGAACTTGTCATCTTTGGCTGCACACAAACAACGAGGACTGTCCCTGCTATGATGCAGCAACCACTGGAACTGGGACTGATTGTTGCAAAGAGGCTAATATTGAAAGAATGGAAGTCTCCTAATCCTCCTTCCTTCCAACTGTGGGTCACTGACATGTTATCATTAATACAAATGGAAAAACTCCGGACGGGAACAATTAATACTTTTACCAGCTTGTGGAATCCATTTCTTGTTCATTTTGAAAAGGCCAAAATAAGTTAACTGTGCTATTGTCCCAACAACTTCTGCCTGCCTCTCCTCTGTACTGTGCATTTATTTGTAACTGACTGTGATAATTTACGCAGAAAAACTTAAAATATAATATTATTTTAAACTAAGAAAGACAAATCTGAATTATGCATTTGCTATTCACCATATATTCAGCCAATATCAATGAGTATAAGGCTGTAGCTCCCTTTCAATCTCCCCAGAGAAGGCCACCATCTGACCCCCGGAGCAGTCGCATAAAGCTCAATGTCACGACCATATAATGGCATTACACAACACACCCTGACTGGTACTGTTGAAATAGTGACAGATAGAGCAACACAGACACCAGATTTTGTTAAAATTGAGCCACAGAATAGAGAATAAATGTAGTCCATGTAAAATATGGGATATGTAGGAGTGTATGAGGTGGAGAGACTGCTTGACAGTTTCTCTAGTGTTCAAGTGAAGCACTGAGTGAGGAAAGCACCCGCATCACCAAAAAACCTGTGCCAGGCCACCAAGAGGGCATTAACAAGGTCATGATATCAAAGAAGAAAGCAGGAGCCGGAGGCCTCTTCCAGCCACAGGTCAGCTCAACCACTGCTGCTATTCATTAAACCCTAATGGTTAGCGGTTGGGAAAACATTATCTGGGCCTCTGGTAACTTGACTAAAGGTGAGGGTCAAGGCTGCAGGCAGGGCTGAGGCATCCCAGTGCTTGGCGACATGGGTGCACTGTGTCAGATTGGATTATAGGAGTCAAGGCAGAGAGGTGATGATTTGATGGAATCACTGCACAGCGGCAAACCATCTCCACATTCCTCCTTTTTTACGCCGCTTAAAAGGGGAGTTAAGCCTTTCTGTAGGGAATAGCGTGTTAGCGTCAGTCATCGTTAAAGAGTTTTGGTGTATTTGGCAGCCACAGTTTGGTGCTGCTGGAAGCAGCTGTTGGCTCAGTGGGGTGTATGGATAGAGGAGGTGCCTCTCGTGTTTGTGTGCATGTGTTTGGCCTATATTAGCTGACTGTGATAATGAATTAGCAGAAAAACAGACACACCAGTTTTACGCTAGTCCTGTATTGGTTAATTTTGGGGATTAGAAGGCGAAGATCTTGTCTACATCATTTGCATGTTGCTTCCCTATGGTATTGTGCCTGCACTGTGTAATGAATCTCTTTAGTTTTGACATGTGTGCGCACAATATGAGCGGCCGGAGGTGTGTGTTTTATTACATGCACGCAGGGGCCATGATATTCTTTGGTGTGGCGCACATACAAATTTCACTTATTTGTATGAGGGAGGTGTGTGAAAACTCCCTTGATCATACATTCAAAAGACACTATGTGTTTCACTCTATTTCAAGAGTGTTTCATCACACACAAATGCATGCACACACACGCACATACACACTGGGGAGGAGGAGGGGTGGGGAGGGCTTTTTGCCTTCCAACTGATTAGGAAACGAGAAACACTTGTGTCATGAGTTTTCATCCTAATAAGCCCGGATTGTTGTGGTTGGGTGAATGTTTGGGTGCAGGTATGTTGTGTTTAGGCTGCGAGCTGGATTGGAGGGTGGGTGGGGGGGGGGTGGTTTGGAAGGTGTGGGAGATCAGATGACTGTGTCGGCTCCCCAGGATCCTCGGCTGAAAGGGGATAGGACGGTGTTTGGGTTACGCCACGCTGGGAGTGCTGTCCTCTTTAAATAAGACACACTCGAACAAAGTGCAGCTGATCAGATTAGTGTGGCTGATCAGGTTTCTCAGCAGGTTGTTGCCTCCCACTGCCTGAACATCTTGACTAGGAAATGTTGTTAATACTAAACAAACTGCAGAGCAAAGGCAGTGGAATGAAGAGATACTGTATGCCAACACAGTTTTTGTTAAGCTTTAGTTGGAAGCAGATGACGGTGAAACATGGATCTCACTGAATTCATTTGTGATCACTAAAGCCAAGGCTTTTAACATAGTAAACATCTTTCCTTTTGTTCATTGAGTTTTGCTTCTCTGCATCAGCAGTCTTTCTCAAGGGCGAAGTTATTCTTTCTGACAGCGGAGAAAAAACCCTACTGTAAAGTGGACCTATGGGACTGAGTCCGATACAATGGGAGCAGGATGAATTGGACCAATCGAGTTGTGCTGGGTTCTATTGTTAAGTTTGCTATTGTGTGACGAGGAGGAAATTGTTTCTGTTCTTGGGCCCCCGATGAATCCGCTCTTCAAACACCAGAGATCATTGAAACAACATCAGAGGGGCAGAAAAACAAGAATATCATCAGAAAGGCAGCGTCTGGGTTTTTGGTTCTCCTTTTTTTTCCCCTCTTTCGTTCTTCATCACTGCTGCTGTCTGTAACTATTCTCTCGATCTCTTCTTCTTCCGCATCCGCTTTTCAGCATCTTTGCCTCTGTTGTCTCGTGTTGTTTTTCTCAAATGCCCATTCATGCCCTTCTCTCTCTCTCTCTCTCTCTTTCTGTCTGTCTGTCTGTCTGTCTGTCTCTCTCTCTCTTTTTCTGTCTCTCTCTCTCTCTCTCTCTCTCTCTTTCTGTCTGTCTGTCTGTCTGTCTGTCTGTCTGTCTCTCTCTCTCTCTCTTTCTGTCTGTCTGTCTCTCTCTCTCTCTCTTTCTGTCTGTCTGTCTGTCTCTCTCTCTCTCCCTCTCTCTCTCTCTCTCTCTCTCTCTCTGCCCTTCTCTCTCTCTCTCTTTCTGTCTGTCTATCTGTCTGTCTGTCTCTCTCTCTTTCTGTCTGTCTGTCTGTCTGTCTCTCTCTCTCTCTCTTTCTGTCTGTCTGTCTCTCTCTCTCTCTCTTTCTGTCTGTCTGTCTGTCTGTCTCTGTCTCTCTCCCTCTCTCTCTCTCTCTCTCTCTCTTTTTCTGTCTGTCTGTCTGTCTGTCTCTGTCTCTCTCTCTTTCTGTCTGTCTGTCTGTCTGTCTCTGTCTCTCTCCCTCTCTCTCTCTCTCTCTCTCTCTTTTTCTGTCTGTCTGTCTGTCTGTCTCTGTCTCTCTNTCTCTCTCTCTCTCTGTCTCTCTCTCTCTCTCTCTGTCTCTCTCTGTCTCTGTCTCTCTCTCTCTGTCTCTCTCTGTCTCTCTCTCTTCTCTGTCTCTGTCTCTCTCTCTTCTCTGTCTCTGTCTCTCTCTCTCTGTCTCTCTCTGTCTCTCTCTCTCTGTCTCTCTCTCTCTCTTCTCTGTCTCTCTCTCTGTCTCTCTCTCTCTCTCTCTCTCTCTCTCTCTCTGTGTCTCTCTCTCTCTGTCTGTCTCTGTCTCTCTCTCTCTCTCTCTCTCTCTCTCTCTCTTTCTCATTCTCCATGGCTTCTCACCCGTGATCCATCCAGGCCAAGCCACAATCCCTTATAAGGCCAGTGGAAGCCCCCATCTGGCCTCTTATTTCCATATCAGATCTGCAGTAACAGACAGGGTTTATACAGGATCAAGCCTGGAATGTGAGGCTGCCTCTCCGTCGGCTGTGCCACAAACCATACTACGCTCTCTGCTCCTGGGCACAAACCTGGTCACAGCACCCCCCTTCTTCCCCCCCCTCGTCTGTTCCTCTTGCAGCTTTATCTCCCCTCACCTCTATTTCCCCACATTTCTCCCAATTTCTCCTCATCTCTCTCCTTCATCCTTCCTCTGTATTTCCTTCCTCCTTTTTCCTCCTCTCCTCCACTGCACCTCTCTCATCCGTCAGCATCCTCCGTTTCAAACCACCTGAACGCCAAACACATATAAACACATTCACGCTCCTCTCGTCTTTTGGCAGCATCTTAGCGTAGCTCATGCTCAGTTTGTTAGCACATACAGTGACGCAGCCACAGACAGCCAAACAAAAGACTAAGCCACATCTGAGAGACAAGACAAAAAGAGGAACGTAGTAAAGCCATACAGTACAACTCCACAACAAACACTCTTAAAACAGGCTCAAAGGACATCTGCAGTGTGGGCTTACATTATATTTAAAAGCTCTCTTTCCTTCGCCATCATTACATCTCTCTGTCTTTCTGTCTCTTCCTTTCGATCCCTTATGTGCTCACTGAGCCTGTTCCTCATTACAATTTGATGTTTCCACAGGCTTTCTCCCTCCCCACCGAGCTTTAATATGTAAAGTGTCGACTTTCCTGTGTGTGTGTGGTTTGGTTTGTTGTCGTAGAGAATCTGTTTCTGATTAGACTTGCTCTCACTCAGCTTTCCCTTTACTGCCACATTTGGGCCTTGCTTGGCAGTGGAACCATAAGAGTGAATCTCATCCAGGCCTTAATTTCTTTCAAAGGCTGGCAGACTTTGCCTTCATTTTGGCTCTGATGGTTGTGTCTTTCTATGTTCTCTTTAACCTCTGCTTCCATTCCACCACATCCTCCTTTGTTCCTCCTTTCTCTCCCAGGGTCTGACACAAATGGAGGGATGAAGGAATGAGAGGGGATCTCATATAGCCTATAATACTTATCTCCTCTGGGGCCTGCACAGCTCATTAACCTACGTAAGTCTCCACATGCCTCCATTAAAGAGGGACACCTGGCTCCCGAGGGCCCAACAGGGAAATGACAAGTCCAGTCTCCTTTTCCTTCATCAGCATCCTGGATGCACACGGGGAAAGGACTCATTACACTGAACTGAACATGCAAGACTTGGCGGGCCTTTGTGGTACTTCCTTTATTGTGGCTGCGGCTGGTTATTGATGCTGATGTGTTGATTTGTCTGTCACGTCAGCTGTGCTGTAATGTGACATGTATACTACACATTGAAATAATGATATCCACATTATATACAAGTGGATTTCCATGAATACCAAGTAGCCCTGCTTCTGGCTTTGAAGGAAATCAGAGGAGAGGAGACGTGAATGTAAACAGCATAAATGAACGACTCCAGTCTGTGTACACTGCAGCTCTGTTCAGCTGGAAACAGACTATAAGCTTCTGGTACAGTGGAGAGTCCCAGATTAGTCAAAGTCCTTTTCAGAGCCAGGGCAGCATCAGCTGCATTCGAGGTTAGGCATTGAAATGTATACTGTGAGTAATTGCCAGTGAAAAGCCTAAATCTTATTTGGGCGATGCATCCCAAATCTGTGTTCTGGTCCCCTGGCTGGCACTGGTTAATCTGCTTGGTGGGGACTTAGCCTGTCTAATGTTCCTCGTGTCCACTCTGCAATACAGAAGAATGCAGAGATAAGCAGAATTTCTCTGCCCCATGCCACCTGGCCTCAAAACAAATTGCTATCAACTGCTGTTATTATATTGGCAGATGAAAAGATATGCAGATGGTACGTTCACTATCTATCTTTGTAATATTTTCACTGACTTCCTGTTTTGTTTTTTTTACTTTTTCTCTCCTCCGTCTGTTCAGCTCTCTCACTTTTCTCTGCCTGTGCGTGTAGATCTCTCAACCATGCATTTCTGGCGCTAAAGCGAGTAAGTTGAACTGCATCACTTTAATGTCAGACTCCATGTTTTCCACTACACTGACCTCTTTGTCTTCTGCTGCCTGCAGTTTTCTCTATCCTCTGCTCTCGCCTTTTCTTTATTCTCCAGTGCTCCCTCTCACCCAGTGTTGTGTGTGTGTGTGCGAGTGTGTCTGGCACACAAGTGGATGTTAGGGAGTTACAGGGACCTGGAACAGTCTATAGATTCTCTTTTCACCATTTTCACATTTTCTTCTCTCACCCTCCTCTTCACTCTGTGTATTTCTCTTCTATTGCGTCTGGGAGCTTCTCTTTCTTCGGTCTGTCTCTAGTGCTAAGAAATATTAGCATATCATTGCCGTAAGGATCTTCAAAATTCACAATTAATGGATTTTTAATGGTTCCCTGGGCCTCACCATTATGTGGCCGGCCTTCTTAGCCTAATCCAGCAGGGACCATATGGGCAGCAGCCCGACTCCATACACTGAACCTAGAGGTGTATTGAAACCGGTGGGGAAGCAGAGCCAGAGTGTATTTAAAGCTCAGGGCTTTATTTAAAACCAAAGTAAGTTTATTTGTTTGAGGCCCTCGGAGATTGGAGCGAGTGCTGGAGGGCTCCCCTTTTACAAAAGCCGGATTAATGGTCCACATGGGTTCAAGGTGTGAAAGTGTGTGTATGCGTGTGCTTGTATGTACATTTGTGCATAGACACAGTTGATTTAGCATCTTTTGTTCTTTGTTAATTTTCTGGCTTCCGGTGACTTTCAGCCGAGCCACGAATGAGCTCCACTAACACATCCATGTGACATGTGACTGAAATATCAGCAGAATGAAACAAACTGGACACTTGACACAATAATAGTGTTGCCGTATTTAAACCAACAACAATTTACTGTTACATACTTTTTTTTCATGCTCTCAGCTGTCTGTGTTCTCGGTTTATGAGCTGATCTTTGTTTTTAAGGAAGTACATTAAGAACTAGATAGTTAATTTTCTCTCACTGTTCTTGTGTCTCCAGTTGTTTTTCTTCATCCTTGAAATTAACCATGGTCGTCTTTACCCTCAGGCAGACAATTAGTCACTATTCAAACGACAGACCATGCAGAGTTTGTGTATGTCTCTGCCCGTCTTTAAAGGACACTGACTTAAGTAAATTGGCTTGATTCATCAAACACAAACATTATTTGCTCCACTGTCCATTCACGACAAAACTTTGAACACCTTCAAACTTTGTCCTTGTTCAAGTCTTCAGTTAACTCACAGTGATCCAATTTGGATATCCAATCTTTCCAGATGGACTTGAGAATAAATTACTAAAGGTCAAACTAAGTGGCCGAGCAGCTAACAAGCCGGCAGAGCACGGTCAACACCTGAGTGGAAAGCAGCCAGAAAAGCTCTTTACTCATTACAGTTCCTGTCAATGGAAAGAAGATTAAAAACGACTAAAGACGGTGTCTCCTCAGTTCACGCACTTTTTCCTCAACATGATCCACTTAGGCTTTTAATGTAATGCATGTTATATAGAGGGGTGGTGGTCTTACACTATGTATACAGCTCTTTCTCTTATCCTTTCGTAGACTGTCTCTCTTTCTGTGTGTGTGTGTGTGTGTGTGTGTGTGTGTGTGTGTGTGAATGCCAGGCAGTACAGTAAACTGCTGATGCAAGCTTTATGTGTCCCTGTCCAGGTAATGGCCTGTAGCAGTACTGCAGCCTGGGGCCTGCCAGAGGAGGAATGACATTTACTGCCACCTTAACTAGCTCATTAGCCTGCTTCACAGTCTTTCTTTCTATTCACTCCACAGAGGGTAATGAGAATGGCACTGTTTTACACAGCCAGTTGTTATTCTGCTCATGCCTTTCAAGGCTATCAAGATGGAACACTCAGATTGTTTTGGGAAATGGCTTCTTGTTCTCTCGCTCTCTACGCTGTTTTAGCACGAGTGTTCACTCAGCCTGTCTTTGAAGAAACAATTGATGGGAGTGTTGAATTTTTATATGAGCTGCAATTCATTGTGCTCCTGGTGAGATATCGCTGCTACATACTCACCTACAGTGAGCTCATCTTTTAATCAGGCCTGATCCTGGAGGCTGATTGGCCCTATTGTTGAGTGTACAGACTGAAATCTGCCTTTCGTTCAAATAGACAAGCACACATTCGTATTCACACACACACACACACCTGCGGACACACACCTGCGTGCGCTGTTACAGACGCTCACATCTTCATTATGCTGCTGCTTCGGTTGATTGGAGGGTTGTTGTGTGATGTTGTCGTGGGACAGACTCAGCGTAATCCTTCCTCTCTTCTCGAGGCTGCCTGACATTTCTCTGTTCTTCATTAGGGACGGCGGGACTGAAGGAGAGAGGCGCACAAGTAATGGCAGCGAAATGCAAATAGCAAAAGATGTAATTAAAATATCAGCATCCGATGTGCGAGCCTTAACTTCGGTAGCTGCGTTCAGCTCTCTGCTGCTATCGACTGACAAAGCACCAGCACAAAGACGTGTTTTAGTCAAGCAGGCAACCTCTGGCACTGAAATATGAAGCCAATGCGGAAGTGCAAAAAAGCTGCAGTTCCTCGAATAACCGCTAGAGCAGGCTGCAGAAGGGAGTCAATTACATTTGAGCCCCATGTTAAAATGGCCGATTTTACGACAGAAAAAAAACATATTTACAGCCTGGTTCAAAACATGGCGAATTTTTTAATAAGGCGTACGTTTAAATTATACAAAATACATCATTATGCACAATTCATAGCTGTCAATATAAGTGGCGCCACTTTGATTGACAACTAGCCACTGACGGTCTAAAGGGCGTCACCCCGGCTAATTCTAGTCACTGAGTTTGTCGTGGGGCTAGCCGGCTAGCAACGATATTTAGCGCTTAACCTAGCTGGTTAGCCGTAGCTAGTTTAATTATTTCGAATAAAGCGGCTTTTTTCAGCCAATAGCATTCATTCAGCCGGCCCATAGGACCCGCCTCAGCTCCGCCCTCGCTCCACCTCTTTGTCCATATTTGGAGTAACCGGAGGTAGGCTACCAAGATGGCTGCGCACTACGATTTGCTTCATTTTTGCTCTTCAGAAACCTATGGGTGACGTCACGGACACTACGTCCATATTTTATACAGTCTATGGTTTTAGTAGGCATGTGAGCGCAGTGCTATACAGTGACACACGCTGGCATATAGACACATACAAAACAACAGCCAACATGTGGAGCACAGTTTGTCCAGTCATGCTGGTGTAATGCCCCAGGACCAGGCACATCCTAAAGCCTTTGTTCTGGCCATGTTTTCTTATTGATAAGGCCTTTTGGGACTTAAAAACAAAAAAGAGCTGAGAGACAACATTGATTCAAAATACAGCGCACTACAATTCTAAACTACATGAAATGCTTAGTAAAAAGCTTTCATTGCATGGTCTTGCGTCTGCTGGGTACAGTCAGATCCAGTGTCTCGAGTATTGGTCAGCACTCCCTGTAAAACTGCCCAAGGCCTGTTCTTACAGTCTGATCCCCCTTTCTCTTCCTTTCACTAATTGACAGTGTGCGAGTATGTTCATGCCTGTGTGTGTGTGTGTGTTGCTCCACCACAACCACCATATCCTGTGTTTACACCATTAATGTAGCGGGTTAGACTGTAGACTGTCTGTGACTCATAATGAGTTATTGTACCGCTCCTAGAAGAGCCATTCTGAGGCATGACCACGGGCAAAGTGCAGAGGCCTCTGCGTGTCTGCACTCTTAACAGGTATCAGACAGCGTTACACGTTCCCACAAGAAGAGGATTAGACAGCACACACCCAGCTCCTTTAAGTAAACACTCCTTCCCCTTCTAGCCGTGTCAACATCAGTCCAGCATACTCCGGTTCAGACTTTGTTGAGGATCACTGGGAATATGAAACGCTCTGGATGGCCGCGCTTTAAAATCTCATGTGCTGTCAGTTTTGTTTAAAAAAGTATTTCAGTCTGTTCTGTTCTTTTGACCCCGCTGTGCAGTAAAGAGAAATGAATCATTGTTGGCTCTGCTGTTTTCAATATTTACTCTCAGAAAGTAATGAAGCGACGCTAAAAACCCCGCTCAGGGACCAGTTGAATGAAGATGTTTCGGCTTCTCTTTTTACTTCTGGCAAGAGACTATATTTAAACAGAGTTGGTGTTCATGCCAAATGAGGTGCCCATTTGGCCAGCACCTCACACTCTGCTCCATTCTCTACAAAGCCCACTAGAGAGGAAGTGTCCTCACCATGCAAATATGCCAGCTGTGACCTATCACAGAGCACCCCCATTGCAGCGCCACTCATAACAGTTCTATTTTGCTTTAACTGGTCTGGATCTCTGGATGCTGGTCAGAGTAGTTGTAGACTCCTTTTTATGAGCTTTCAAATAGAAAACAAAAGGACTAAGTGACTGTTTTTTTTCTCACACAGTCTGAGTTCATGGCCTCCCCATCATTACAACAACTGCTTATTTCAGACAGCTTAAGCAAGCTGTCTTCTTTCTCCCCCCACTGCTTTGTTAGCTCTGTGTCTGCTTGTATTTTCAGCCTCCCAGTCTGCTTTGCTTAATGACAGCCTTGCTTTGACTTTCACTGTGTGTAAGTGATTGTGTGTTTTTGCGAGCTAGCGTGCATGTCTGTGTTTGCAAATTTTTGTGGCGTGATGTGACGAAAAGGGTTGGTTTTGACTCTGGCAGGCTTGTTTTGGGGCACTCATGGGGTTTGGGGTCCATGTCGAACTGTACCAGGCTGTGTTAAGGCAGCTCAGTATGGGACTATCCAAGTGTAGTTAACATGTATGAGAGTGGATTAACATGAAGGCCTCTCTCCTCAGGCACACTCTGTCACAGATCTGTCAGGCCTCTCAGAGACCCCTCACAGCACAGCTCTCATCTGTCAACAGGCAGTAACCCACTGACACACACGGGAGCAAAGGCATGCGTGTACATGCACATACACACACATAGAGATGCAGATGTATGGCTGTAAATGCATACCGTACCTGCACACATGCAGCCACATGCAGAGATGATTTAAAATCACATGCACATACTGCACAAATTGATGTAGCTTCAGGGACTGTGTCTGAAGTTTTTGTTTCATCACATGAATTTTGAAATATGTTGGACATTAAAAATGATGCCTTCATTCCCTTAGACGACCAGCTAAGAGTAAACCCGTCTGTCAGAGGCATCTACCAGAGTTCTTGTTTAATTTATGAAAGACAGCTGTCCAGAGTTGTAGAGTGATTCTAACAAACAACTTGCAAAGTTGAACATTTAATGAAATAATTGAAGATGCTTTATCCATATATTTGTGAAGTCATCCATTAACTAAAGCATAGCTGAATCCAAGAGATACACAGACGTCTTCTGTTGTCATGGCACTTCACAGCTTCTTCATTACAGAGAATGTCTGTGAACCATAGACTGTATAAAATATGGACGTAGTGTCTGTGACGTCACCCATAGGTTTCTGAAGAGCAAAAATGAAGCAAATCGTAGTGCGT
>JBBMOC010001232.1:5000-13307 GCA_037975185.1 Centropyge bicolor | reverse complement strand
CCCCCCCTCGTCCCCGCCTCGTCTTCTCCTCGTCCCCTCCTCGTCCCCTCCTCATCCCCTCCTCATCCCCTCGTCTCCTCCTCGTCCCCTCCTCATCCCCTCCTCATCCCCTCGTCCCCTCCTCGTCTCCTCCTTGTCCCCTCATCCCCCCTCCTGCTCTGCTGCTGTCAAAGAAAACACGTTCACCAGTTGAAGATGGAAAAGAACAAATGAACTCTGAATGAAATTCTTTTGTTTTTATCACAGAATCATCTTAAACATGGACTTTAGATGGAAGCTGGTTTGACTGTTGGACAGATGGACAATAAAGACACCAACATGACGATAATGAAGTGAAGTCAAACTCTGAATGTCCTGATGGAGCGGCGATAAAAGATGAACGACAGAAACAAACAGTCATGAGGTCTGTTCACGTTCACATGACGATGACTCAGGTTGAAGGTTTGGTGACCGGTGAGGCGTTCAAAGACTCGTAGATAAAGGCTCCATAATGTGTGTGTGTGTGTGTGCGTGCGTGCGTGTGTGTGTGTGCGTGCGTGCGTACATGTCTTTCTTGTCTTTTTTGGACCAACCTCTGACAAACGACCTTTTGGCCGTCGAACATCAGGATCATGCTGGGACACCTTGGTTTTGGAGTAAAGGGCTGGAGAATACGTGATGTCAGTGAAGAGACACGACTCTGTGTGTGTGTGTGTGTGTGTGTGTGTGCAGGGGAGATGGAGGGGGACCCCTGTGACATCAGAGACGGAGAAGGTGGAGGGGGCTCAGTGAAGATGGGGAGTGGGCGGAGTCGTCGTGATGACGTCCACAGGGACACAGAGGGAGGGGCGGGGTCGCTTGCGTGACGTCACCGCCTGCGGCCGCTTGTCCTTTTAAAGCCGCGTGTCGACAGACGGACAGACAGACAGACTTTAAATACCTCCGTGTCTCTGCCGGGACTCTGACAGCTGACAGGACGCGTTCACGGCCGCTCGTGTTTTCCTCCGCTGATGGAGCTGCAGCAGACCCTGCACCGCCCGCCCGCCGCCCGCCGCCGGGCCTGAAGCTGAGCGCCGCCCGGAGCCTCCCGGTCCCGGTCTCCGTGTCCTCTGTGTCCTCCGTGTCCGCCTCTGAGTGACTGTCTGTCGGCTCCCATGCGATTCTTCAGACTCACATTCAAGTGTTTCGTGGATTGTTTTTGAAGGTCGCTGCTCGAGTGTCGGTTTAATTCTCTTTATTTTATTTTCACCTTTTTTTTTACTTTTGTTTTCGTCGGAGAAGAAAAAAAAACGTCTCCAGATTTTTCTGTTTGAATCTGTTTAATAATTTAACACATGAACTGATTCGTCCGGATCAAATCTGATCAAGAAAATCAAAGCAGATTCAGGATCATCCGGATGTTTTGATCCACCTGCAGAATCAAACTCGTTATCACTGAGGACCAGCAGAGACCTGCAGAGACCTGCGGGACTGAACCGGACCTGACTGTGGGTCTGAACCGGTCTCTGAGAGCAGGTGGACACCAGGTGAGCAGGACTCAGACTGTTGGACTGAAACTAAGAGATAAAAAGCTGCAACATTAAAGGAAAAGACTGAGACTAGTGCTGAAACCAGAACGGACTGGTTCTTAACTGGTGTTTGGACTTTCAGAGGAACAGAACGGTTTTAGGCATCAAAGACGAGGAGAACAAGAGAAAGAGGACAAAACCCCTAAAGGCGCCTCAGACACAGACACAGCGGACTGTTTTCTGACTGGTTCCTGACTGTTTTCTGACTGGTTCCTGACTGTTTTCTGACTGGTTCCTGACTGTTTTCTGACTGGTTCCTGACTGGTCTCTGACTGGTTCCTGACTGGTGTCTGACCGGTGATGGAGAAGCAGTCCCTTCCAGCCTCCTCCTGCTCCCTGGTTCTCCTGGAGGAGACCAAGAAGAGCGCCCTCCTCCTGTCGAACGGGGCCAGTGGTGGTTACCCCCCCGCGGCTGCGAACGGCACCCTCCCGCTCTCGGCGCCGGTGGCGGGGTCCGCCGGTGCTTGTGCCGGGCCGGATAAGAAAGTTGGCGTGGTGACGGGGGCGGGGCCAGGATACCAGGAGCGGGAAACATGGACGCGGCAGATGGACTTCATCATGTCCTGCGTGGGCTTCGCCGTCGGACTCGGCAACGTGTGGAGGTTCCCGTACCTGTGCTACAAGAACGGAGGAGGTGAGGCACAACACACACACACACACACACACACACACACACACACACACACACCCCGAGACATAACATACAGGGAGCTGAAGCCACGCCCATGTCCTACCTAAGCCACGCCCATTCTCTCGCCATGAGTTCAGTGTTCTGTTACCTGGTCAGGTAATGGTGCTGTCGTCACATAAAACAGAATTAATCAGTTTAACTTTTGGGGTCAGGGTGATTTAAAAAAAAATATTAGTACAATGAATAATTATAGCTTTTATAATTTGTTTGTGTCACAAAATAGCTCATTGGCATTTAGGAGTGACCAGTATTTGTTCACACCCTGAGCTCATGTGAGTGTTTGAACAGTGTCACAGTAACTTTCTGCCACATGTGAGTGAGAGCAGCTCCTCAGACTCTGATCCAGGGTCAGTTGTTCCAGATGTTAGAAAACTTGATTCAGAATCACATTTAGAAGTATGATGCCTTCAGGAACGCTTCGTTTCTTCAGAGAGACCGATGGCAGTGTTACAGGACCAGACAGGACGTGTGTGTGTGTGTGTGTGTGTGTGTGTGTGTGTGTGAGTGTGTGTGTGTCTGTGTGTGTGAGTGTGTGTGTGTCTGTGTGTGTGTGCTGACCGTCAGAATCTCTCTTCATATTCTCATATTCCTTTTTTTAAAAAGAGACAGACAGAGACATCGAACCTCAGTCGACACAGCTGATACTAAATTTAGACTCAGGAGAATTTTTCGCCTCTTTCTTCCATTTGCTGGAATATTTTGTCCCGGCGAGCGTCTCCGTCCTGCTGCTGATGGACAGCTGTTGTGCTGTGAGGCGTTCAGGTTCCTCTGGAGTTTGGGTTGTTGTGTGTGTTCAGGCGTTGAGTCTCTGACAGGTGAGCTGGTGAGAGCAGCTGTTTCGCAGCTGACACTTCTTTGGGAGCTTCACCTCAGTAATGGAACACACACACACACACACACACACACACACACACATACACACACACACACTGTCATCTAAATGAATGTACTGTGTGTGTGTGTGTGTGATAAATGATGCAGCTGTTGGTGTGTTTCTATCAAGCATCAACCTCCAGCTCTGATAAATGAAGCCAACTCAAGGATCTGAAAGCTGCAGTTCCTCGTTAGAACACTAGGGGCAGCTCCATAAGGAGTCAGTTACATTTGACCAGAAGAAAACATGTTTACAGCCTGGTTCAATAAATAGTTTTTTCCTTCATGACATCAACTGTACAGGAGGCGATTTTTTATACCACACAGTTAAAATCTAAGATGGTGCATGATGGAGGTGGTGGTCACTTTGATTGACAGCTGTCAGCTGACACGGAGCTCATTCAGTCACTGAACTGTCCAAAACATTGCTCTCCCGTTTTTTCATTCACTAGTAAAAATCCAGCTAATGAATTAGTTGGTTAACTGACGTCATGTGATCTGAAACTGAACTGTGTGAAAATAAAATACAATTTTTGTAACTTCAGAATATTAACGTCTCATTAACCCAGATGTTGTTGGTTTGGCTGGAAACATAAAATCTGACGAACTCGAACTTTATTATTCATATTATGTATGAAATTAAAAATCACAGCTTCCTGAAGTCCAAGGTGACGTCGGGAGTGTGTAGTTGACCAGAGGTCAGAGAGAGAAGCTCAGTGTCGAAGCTGGAGCCAGCGGATGTTTGGCCTTTCAGACCTGAGCAACAGAGACGAACTGCTGAGAGACATGAAGACAAGAGACGTCTCTTCTCACCTGAAAAGGTCTCGTTCACACAGCGGAGCAGTTTGAGCTGGACAGAGGTCTGGACGTTCACACAGGGAGGGGGGGGGAGAAGGTCAGACTGGTGTTAAATCACAGAGGAAAGGTTCAGTTCTCACAGCACAGAGACGCTGAAGTCCTGGTAACTGACTCTGTAAAGGTCAGCTCCTTCGCTCCGACGCCGCTGCTTCACACCTGATTTATCAGAGCAGCTCCGAGCCAGAGTCTCTGGTGTTTTCAGCTCCGTGGTGACGCCGCTCGGCTTCAGACTGAGGACGTCCCTCAGCTGGAGCCTGAGCTGAATGCTAATGAGCTAACGTTAGCAGGCAGTGGTGGACATGATGAGACCTGCTGACATCACAGCCACCTCAGCCAGTGATTGGTCGGCTGTGTGGACATGAGATCAGTTCCTGTCTGACTGAGACTGAAGCTTCGTCTATGTGAACCAGCTGTTTGATTCCAGTGAAGCTCCAGCTTCAGGGATCAGAGCGTCCCTGAACGCACCAGCAGCCATGCTTGTGAACCAGCTTGTGGCGTCAGGACGACGTTCACCACTTGGTTTTTACCTGCTGAACTGGGTTCAGTCAGGACTGGTGACCTTTGATCCGTCAGCTGCTGCCTCCAGAGAATCGGATCCATCAGAGCGACCTGGCTTCATGTTTCCTTTTATGGACTGATTTATGATGCAGCTGCTTATCTGCATGTTCACAGTACTACTGTGTACAAATACTCTGCTACAAGTAAAAGTCCTGCATTTAGAATCCTACAGAAACGTTTTATATTTGCCTCCTGATGAAGTACAAGTACCTCAACGATATACAGAAGTACAATTTGAATAAATGCACATGGTTTCTCTCCACTTCTTTTCCTTTCTTCCTTGCAACCTTCTCTCCTTCCTTCTGTCCTTCTTTCCTTTCCTTCCTTCTCCTCCGTCCTCGTCNTGTGTGTGTGTGTGTGTGTGTGTGTGTGTGTGTGTGTGTGAGATGACTGGCTGCCAAGTGTGACATCATCATCCCTCTCACCACGTGGACGTGAGATTAACCGGAGTGGCCTGTAATCTTTTAATCCTGTTGACAGACCTCACTGCTCCTCCTCTCCTTGTTTCCTCTCCTTGGTTCCTCTTCTCTCCCCCTTGCTTGTTCAAACACTATATGGCCAAAAGTATGTGGACATATTATCTGCCGGGTTTTTGTTTTGTTGTCTTTTTCTCTGTTGTTGTGGTTAATTCATCTCGTAGTCTGAACTCCTTTTTGAAGAGAGGACAATGTTCCAGATGTTGCTGAGGAGGTTCTATGAGGCCTTGAAGAGGTCCTGGAAGATGTGCCACATGTCTTTTCCAGGGGACCTGGAACACTTCCTTGAGGGTTCCCACAGGAAGGAAACGTTATAGTGGTCTTTGAGGAGGAGATTCTCTTGATGAGACTCCACCAATCCTCCGTGAGTTCCTGCAGGTGTTTGATGGTTTACAGGAGTCCTGGACGAGGTGACCGTGGTCCTTGAACTCCAGGGATCCTTGAGGTCTTATCATCGAGAGTTTACAGTGGTTTATAACCCAAACCGACTTCCAACCCTTAAAACAAAGTCTGAACCTTCCACACACACACACACACACACACACACACACACACACACACACACACAGTGACTCTGTGTTATGAAAGGTCCTGCAGCTCAGTCTCTCAGAGATCACTGACGTTCACCGGCTCGTTGCAGGTGAAGCTGTCCCAGGTGAGACAGCTGCAGACGGCCTGGAGGATCCAGGTGTATTTATACAAGAGAGGGCAGACATTAGTCAGGGACAGATTCTCTTTGGATCAGTCTCATGTCAGTGTGTTGAATCCAGATGTGACGGTGTGTGTTTGGTGTCTTCACCTGTGACCACAGTAAATAAAGCAGCTCCTCCGCTCACTGATGAACATCTGCACACAAGCAGAGCTACAGACACAGACAGACACACAGACGGGTGTTTTACATGCTGAACTTAGGGCTGTTGTTGTTACTCGTCAGGATCAGCTTTGGTTTGTTGAACAGTTGAAGGTTCATCAGGTTCAAACACAGATACTGTCTCTGTTCATTGTTCTCTGCTCTGGCGGCCTGATGGTCTGATGGTCTGATGGTCTGATCCAGCTGAGTTGGCATTTGATCCCACATTTTATCTACTCTCAGATTACATCATCATAAAGTGCCTGCTGGTGGTAATTGAGGGATGAATAAAGCAAAATCTTATCTCAACAATAAAAAGAGTTCAGTGAGTTCCAGACTCAGGTGAGCCCAGGTGAGCTCCCTGTTCTTCCTGTTCAGGTCTGTGGGCAAGTCGACCTGCCAGGTGAAGCCGACCTGGGCTCACCTGTCTGAGGTCAGGGAGACTTGTGGCAGACTTCCTCTGCCTTCATGTCAGCTGCTTCCTCATCCTGTGAATGTGAACAGTTCAGTTCAGAGTTCAGTCTGGTTCTGGCTGGAACAGACTTGGTGGTTCGACTAATAAAAAGACCATCGTTGACATTTTGTGTCTCTGTGAACTGAAGATCTTTGACTTCATTTAACGACACACGATGGATGTTTCTCTTTGTTTTCTGACATTTTATAAAGACTGGAGCTAAAATCTTTAAAGATGTGTTTGTGTTTTGGATCATTCATAGACTGATCATTAACATTTGTCCAGCAGGAGCAGCCGTCTCTCTGTGAACTGCTGCGTATGTGAGAACTAAACCTGTGAATGTTAATTAAAGCTGCTTGGATCCAGCGTGACCACGGCGTCCTGCTGCTGCTGCTCAGCTGGCACCAGGCCAGATGTGTTACCTGCAGCCAGGACAGAGTGGAGCGGACGCTCTCTGCTCATCAAACTCACGTTCCGCTCGTCAACCATTGACACATTTGAGCCAGACCAAAGACCGGTCGACCAATCAGAGCTTCCTGTTCCAAATGAATAACTGATCGATTCCAAAGACGCTGCATAAAACGTGAATGAAATCAGAATTCAGTCGTTTGCAAAAGAGCTGAGTTTAAAGTATAATCTCAGAAAAGAACTGAACAGGACAGGAAACCAAGACTGAGGTCATTCGAAAACTTTCAGAAAATTCTGACGAGTTTAATAGTTCAAAGACTTGGGACCTTTTTGAATATTTGATTTAATATTTCTGCAGCTGCAGTCGTGATGAAAACAATGAAGAACAGACAGGAAATAAATCAGAAAAATAAAGTTTAGAAGAACAATCGAGTGAAAGCTGAGTATGGCAAGTGACGATGATGATGATGATGGTGACGATGATGAAGATGGTGGTGACGATGATGAAGATGGTGGTGATGATGATTATGATGATGGTGACGATAATGATGAAGATGATAAAGTTGATGATGATGAAGATGATAAAGTTGATGATGATGATGTTGATGAAGATGATAAAGTTGATGACGATGGTGACGATGATGATGATGATAAAGTTGATGATGAAGATGATACAGTTGATGATGATGGTGACGATGATGATGATGATAAAGTTGATGATGAAGATGATAAAGTTGATGATGATGATGACAATGATGAAGATGATGAAGTTGATGATGATGATGTTGTTGATGAAGATGATAAAGTTGATGATGAAGATGATAAAGTTGTTGTTGATGATGAAGATGATAAAGTTGATGATGAAGATGATAAAGTTGATGTTGATGATGATGATGATAAAGTTGATGAAGATGACAATGATGAGCAGATGATGAAGTTGCTCTGTCATTAGCCCTGTCAGCCTGTCAGTATTTAGCCCAGTGACTTAGCCTGGATTAGCCAGCTTAGCTAAGTCAGGGCAGCGCTGCAGCTTAGCGGGCGAACGGCAGCAGATCTATTTCTGTCTCTGTCTCACTTTCAACTCTGAGCGAACCACGTGTTGGACACGTTGGCTGACACCATCAGTTCAGGCTGGTGTCGCACCTGTCTCACCTGCTCAGGTCCTGGATCTGCCTGTCTCACTCTTCATCCTGTTCCTCTGACTCTGGACTGTCAAACAGAGGAAAGACACTGAACCTTTGAGAAATTGTGTCGCCTTCTTACTCGAGTTGTTTCTTCTTAACGATGATTTTTCATCGTTTGTTCCCTCATTTAAAGCCTGACATTGTTTCTCAGCTGCCTGGAACTTTCTGACTGACGCTCGCAGTGTTTACATCTTTGCTCCAAACAGCTCTGAAGTTTAGCTTCTTATGTTTGACTGATGTTGAGTTTGAATGTCTTTTCAGAACAGTTTTATCTGTAGCTTTAAAATAGATGTATTGAATATATGTTTACCTCTGTGAAGACGTTAGTTGGCGCCCTGAGTCCTGTCTGCAGGCACTCGGCCGCTGCGACCTAATGTTTCCACAGAGCTTAACACTGTGGCCTGTGTC